>JAWWML010021477.1:0-17374 GCA_035047165.1 Ormyrus rosae
CTACAGTGTAAACACAGGAAAGAGGTTAGGATAACATGCAGAGGAAACTACGTCTAACAATAATTCTAACGGTGTGCAATTGCACCTACGAATAAGGACTAGAATAGGAGGCTTACAGAAAAGTACTTACCTAACTACCGCAATTGAAGAGCTGAAAATAACTCCCTGCAACCTGGATGTCTGCAGCGGTCTCTCTCCATCCCAGTCCTCTCACAGCTTGGCTACAGCACCTGAAACTAAAAGGAGAGGAGAGCAACGCTCTCATTAGAGAAATATAAAGAAGATCGGAACCGCTAATACAAAAAGGCTTACCGGGATTTCGTCGACTACAGCATTTCTCACAAGACGATGACAACTCGAATCGCGCGCGGCAAGGCTACAATACTCGGCTCGACTCGCCGTACTACGCGAGTCGCGGCGAGGCAAACTGCACAGGCGCGAAGATAGACGAAGGCGGATGCGATCGGAAGCTCGCGCTCGCATCGCCACTCGTCCAGGATCTTTGTTAGTGCGCGGTCGCACCAAAATTGATTAGCGATATAGATACGGATTAGTACAGCCAAGTGACTAGAATTTAGTTAGATTGTTTGGGAAAGTAAAACATACTGTGTAAGTGGTATTGCGAGGACGCAATCCCTTAAGTTATCTTTAAAAATTCTTTAAAAAAGAGCCAACGTAGTGGCTATTGCTTTTATTTCGTGTTACTCGTGCGCGCGGCCGTTGGTGTGCTCGCGCGGAGTTGGGTCTGGTTCTTGTGTGGTATCGCGAAATAATCGCGGCTGGCGCCCATCTTTACGGTGTTTTGTTCATTTCTCTTTTTGTGTGAATAAAGTTCAGAAAATTAAACCATTAACAGTTTTTCAATTCAGTTTAATACGGCAAGTCACTCGCGCAGCAGTCGCCTGCCGTACCCCGCGCTCTCCCAGCTACCCGGCAAATCCCTTTTTCCTTGTCCTTACAGTTCCCTTTACAGCCCACCCTAAACATTCCCTCTTGTACAATCTGGTAGATCCCGCTAGATTGTTACAGGTTTAAATAAGCAGGTTTAGAAGTTTAAATTAAAAATTAAGAGCGATATTTATAAAAGCAATGTGCGACTTATTCGCGATTTCCGAAGGGCATTGATCAATATTCAACAATTCGTATGAGCAATTAAATAGCAAAAAACTTAGTGCAAAAAACTGAATTTTTCTATTTGATACAATGTCAGAAATTACATTTTAGATTACATTTTAGGTTAGTAAAATAGTAAAATTGAGGTATTAGTAAATTTACTAGATTTCTTTGTAAAATTTTCAAGATTAGACTATTTACTAGACCTCTTTGTAAAATTTTCAAGATTCTCAGTCTGTTACCACATTACTAGACTGTATAGTAAAAATTCTATGACTTTTTAGCAATTTTTCTCTAAATATTTTCTCCGTGTATAAATTGGCTTTAAATGAAGTAGAAAATCATAAAGGGCTCGCCTTAAAAGAAATGACACAAAGCAAAAAAAGGACACGGAAAAATTTATATTTACAAAGCAGCCGTGTCAAAATAGGTGATGCCCTAAATTTCCCGTCAGGAAAATTATCATTACCGATTTTAAAAAACGGCAGCACGTTGACATTAAAATTTATTAAAATCGGACAAAAATCTTATTCATTTACGATGACTTGCGGCTTCGATAGCCTATTATAAATAATATTGGCAGCTGCTTCTGATGATTCATCTATTAAAGAGTATTTTAATAACTTATAAAATAATTTTATTAAACTGGCTTTACAAATATTACAAAAAGGAGTTACAGCACACAGTTATGAGCTAAGAGGAAAATATTTATTGCAATACTTCAAAAGAGGTAAACTAGAAGTATTTATACATATTTCAAGATATGCCTAGCTTTATTAAGTGCATTGAATGCAAAAAAGGCTGTGACAAATTTTATAATAATTATGTTACGCATATTGTAAAATTAAATATGTTAAATGCTAAACCTTTTCTAGAAAATGTTAAAAAGGAACAAAATAAAAAGATGAAATGTCCAACTTGTGAAGCTGAAGTTGACCTACATACAACTTACGGTAATATAAAATGGTCCATGTTTCAAATTTAAATAGAACTTGATAAGGTTGAAAATCAATTAGCAAATTTAATTGTTTAAGCGCGTTAAACATTTGGATCAAATTTAATATTAAATTTATTTTGATCAAATTTAAATTCAAATTTATTTTGATCAAATTTAAATTCAAATTTATTATTTAATAAAAGAAAATTAAATTGATTTGTTACTTTAAGTAATCATGTATATATTTTTTTCTTCAAATGTTTTATTAAATGATTAAGTATTTAACTAATTATTAATGTAAATTTTAGGTAACATAATGTGCTTCGAAATTTATGGATTGAAAGAACAAGAGTTATACACAGAAGTCAACAAAATCCCTAAAAGGCTGAAAGATAAAGAAGAAAATATTTTTTATTTAATAGTCGTTTATGAAGGACGAGAAGTTCAAGAGTTAGAAGAAGTTGGACACTATACGGCTATATGTTACCGAGGTGGTAACTTTTTACTCTATGACGACTTAAAAGAAAATTCTATTACTGTAAAAAATAATTTCAGAGTCAAACCAAAATTGTTCTTTTATATTAAACAATAAAGAATTTATTTATTATTTATAAATAACATTTTACTAAAAATATTTCCCTATTTATTAAATTTACAAGGGTCTCTATTGAAAAAATTGAGGTGGAAATCGAGGTCGAAATCGAGCTCGATTTCCAGCTCGAATCCACCTCGATTCGACTAGATTTTTCCTCGATTTGTCTCGTATTCAGCTCGATTTCCACCTCTATTTTCAGGTGGATTGCCTCGATTTCGATCTCAATTTAAAACTGGAGCTGTCTCGATTTCCACCTAGACTCCGAGCTCGGTCCGGCTCGATTTCCATCTCGATTTTGAGATGTGGCTGCCTCGATATTCACCTCGATTACGAGCTGAATATGCCTCGATTTCCAGCTTGATTTCGAGCCCGATTCGCCCCGATTTCCACGTCGATTCCGACCTCGATTCACCTCGATTTCCACCTCGATTTCAAGCTCCATTCGCCCTGATTTTCACCTCGATTCCGAGCTCGGTCCGGCTCGATTTCCACCCCGATTTCGACCTCGACTTTAAACTGGAGTTGCCTCGATTTCCACCTAGACTCCGAGCTCGGTCCGGCTCGATTTCCACCTCGATTTCGAGCTGTAGCTGCCTCCATATTCACCAACATATCGAGCTGGAGTTGCCTCGATTTCCACCTCGATTTCGAGCCTGATTTCCCTCGGTTTCCACCTCGATTCCGAGCATGCTAGCAGTGCACCCTGTATTTTTTAAAAAAAAAAGCTCGGCAAAATTATTTCTATTGTAAATCGACTGCGGATAATTAGCGGCAAATTCTAGGTTTTCCCGTAGCTGTTTAATTAGCAAGGGTGCCCGACTACCGTGACATCATGCTAGCAGAGCACTCTGTATTTTTTAAAAAAAATAGCTCGGCAAAATTATTCGTTTTGCAAATCAACTGCGGATAATTAGCGGCAAATTCTAGGCTAGAAAGTTTTCCCGCACCGGTTTAATTAGCAAGGGTGCCCTGCCACCGTGATATCATGCTAGCAGAGCACCCTGTATTTTAAAAAAAAAAAGCTCGGCAAAATTATTTCTATTGTGAATCGACTGCGGATAATTAGCGGCAAATTCTAGGCTAGAAAGTTTTGCCCGTACCGGTTTCATTAGCAAGGGTGCCCTGCCACCGTGATATCATGCTAGCAGTGCACCCTGTATTTTTAAAAAAAACAATCTACAATATTGCTTCTTACTTCCGAGCTCTGCGGGGAGACCTCAAGGGAGTGACACCCGCTCTGATGAACCAACTCAACGGGAAGACCTCTCGCTTCATGGCTTACCTTCACGCCCTGCGGGGAGAACTCAAGGGAGTGGCACCCGCCTGGAAGAGTCAACTCATTAGAAAGACTCCCGGCTTCATTGATTTGTACTTCTTCGCTGGATTGATCCGATTCCATGGGGACACCCGCATCGGCATCTCTTTCGCTCATCATGTCAATTAATCCATTATTCATTCAGATTTAGGTGTAGCATCCAGGTCCTTAACTCCGTCAGGCGTTTCTTCTCGAACTTCTTGTTCGACCCCTTTTAAAAAAAATAAATCTTCAATACCGACGTCGGGAAGAAATCCGTCTGGATCGAGTATTCCTGGTGGAGGATTAGGTACAGGATTCCTTGATAGTGCATCTGCATTCATATTAATTTTACCAGCTTTGTGTGTACTATCTCGTAATCATACTCCCTCAGCTTGATCTTCTATCGAGCCAATCGGAAGATGGGATCCTTGAGCTTGCGAAGCCAAAGTAAGGCTCTGTGATCAGTTACTACAGTAAATTTTCGACCATACAGATAAGGCTTGAATGTGCCACTGCGTTGATCATTGCCAATAATTCTTTTTCGGTAGTACTATAGTTCATTTCAGCGCTGCTTAATGACCTCGATGTGTAGGCAACCGGCAGATTCCTCCGAATGAGTCCCTGACTTAACACCGCGCCTAACGCGAAATCTGATGAGTCTGTCGTTACAATGAATGGTTCCTTAAAATCGGGGAATTTTAGTAAAGGGTCAGTGCAAAGAATCCGTTTAAGATGGCTAAAAGCTTGTTCTTGCTTAGTTCCCCATAACCCACATGAAAGTCTGACCTTTACGTAAAGAAAATTCAATGGTTGTGCGATCTTTGAGAATTCCGGAATAAATCGTCTATAATATCCGGCTAAAACGAGGAATTGCTTAATATTCTTAGCGTTTTTAGGTCGCGGAAAATCAAATATAGCACTTATCTTCCGAACATCCGGTTTCACTCGATTTTTCGAAATTACATGGTCTAAGTAAGCGACCTCCCGACGTAAGAAAAGACATTTACTGGCTGCAAGATAAAGCGCGCTGTTCGTAGCCGTCCGAAAAGTTTTTTCATTTTTATTGTATGCTCTTGTAAGGATCTTGCATATACGACAATATCGTCCGTATAAACGAATATTCGATTCCTTGCAACCCGCTAAGCACTCTATCCACAAGAGATTGGAAAGTGGAAGGCGCCTCCCTTCAACCCAAAAGGCATTCTTTTGTACTGAAGATGTCTAAAGGGGGTAGAGAACGCGGTTTTAGAGGCATCTTCAGGATTCATAGGTACTCGATGGAAACCGGATAATAAGTCAAAGGTGGAAAAATACGTGCTTCCTCCTAATTGATCCAAAATTTCGGTTATGTTGGGAAGAGGATACGCCGAAGCGACGGTTTTCTCGTTTAATGCTCTAAAGTCGATAACTAGCTAGATTTCATTTTCCCACCCTTAGCGCCGTTTTAAGGTTTCATCCGGCCAGAAAAACATTAAAAAATAATAATTCCCGGATTTTGACCCCCAAGTATGATAAAATAAAAGAACTAAGAATTTATTACAGCCTCAGATCGATTCCCACCCTCTCCGCCAGATTTTCAGATTTTCTTAAGAACTGAAATTTTGAATAAACTTTAAAGTTCAAACAAAATCTTAAGTTCTCCAAACAAAAGTTCTTAAGAACTGAAATTTTGAGTAAATTTTTAAAGTTCAAACAAAATCCCAACAGTGCTGTTTTAAAATTATTAGATTGCGAATGCAACGTTGGTTCGCTAGTCAGCAATTTATTTTCAGACTATGCTAGTTTCCTCGAAATAGCTAAATGTCAAAAAGGCTGCACCCAAAGAGAAAAAAAATTCCGCACATATGCAATTAAATTGGATTGTCTAATGAAAACGCACACACAACATTGTATAGACGAACAAATTAATATTTGTAAAAATACTGTCTGTGTCAAAAAATCGTGCTTCGGAAAAGAAGAAACAACATTACAGATAGGTTAGAATAATATTACAATTTAAACAATTCTTGGGAAAATAATAGTTAATGAAATATGTTAAGTGTAAAGGTGGAGGGGGTTAGCCTGTACCTGTGTGTGGCAAGCTGGAGGTCGCACCCTGCCAGCCGCACTAGTGGTGCCTGGGTAAACCCGGACCTGGAAGTCCTAGCCTGGTTTCTTATCTTAAGCCGGTTTACCGGAGCATACTGGTGTCGGTCGCGTTATTGCTTATATGCCCGTCCAGAGTTAGTTTAAACTCGAGGTGGGTGAATTAAGCGGGCGGCCACCTAGCGGATTCCGGGTGAAACAGGTAGCCGCCTAGCGGCTGCTCGTTGAACTATCGTAACGCGGCGCGCAATTTAAATTCGCGATAAGCGCTGGCGTTACAATCTCAAAAAATTAATCGAAATAGAATTAAATGCGGATATATGTATAAGTAAGTTTTTATTATAATTTATTTAATTAATTTTAATTATATATATAAAATATATTATATTTTAATAATATCTTTTATAATTTTCAGTTATCTTTTTGAGTCTTATACGATTCCAATAAGTTCTTTTTAAAACTAAAAGTTTATTTAAATGTATTGAAAACTATCGTATTACAAACTATTTTATAATAATAATAATAATAATAATAATATCTTTTAATTCAACATATCATCTTATTATAAGTTACCTTATTTTGTAACGTTTCAGCGACGTTCAGCTGCTTTGCTGGCTGGAGGGTTGTAGTCCTAATTCTCGAGGGTATCAATGGACCTCAATGCGAACAGTGATCACTGCCTGGTCTTCGGGCGCTCTTCCTTTCGGTAAGGCCAAAGTGTCCGAGCTGATCGGCAATTTTGTGACGAGAGAGCGAGACTCCTTAACTCTTCTAGCAAGACATCTTGCCTTCTCCCACTTCTGGAAACTCTTATTTATTCCACCTGGCATTATCACATGCAAATATGCCTCTCGTAAAGGGCTTGGAAGGCGCTTCCCAACTCAATATGAAATCGATCATTACACATCCTGGAGATGCTTTTCTGCTTGTCCTGCTGGTGTGAGTGTTGCTTCTATCATTGGTAAGTAGTGAGTTTCCTTTTATTAATTTGTTTGTTTTGCCTTTCACGCTTCTAGATCTAACCCATATGCAAGACAAATAAAATGCTAACGACTATGAGAGTGTCCATAAGCAGTTCTTCGACACTCTCACCTTTACTGAATGATCCATATTAATTCTTCTTTGCTTCCTCCTAGGTACTGTTGTCGTCAAAGATATCCCCCTTGTAAAGTATGAGTCAAGCTGATAATCCTGAGAGTTCCTGATGGGTGCAAGCAGTCGAGCAGATAAGTCATAGTTTAATTATCAATTCTTCTTTTCAGTATACTAATACTTCTTTACAGGTCTCGTCAATGGTTCCTTTGATAGTTTGCTGTACGGTGTGCTTTGCTGTAGAGGGTTGTTTTGGGCTGCTTAGAACCTTCTTCTCCTAAATCAAATCTTTTTTAAATTTCCTAAGCCGCATGGAGCACCGGCTGTTTTAGGCAGCCTTTCGACGCGCAAAGAATATATTAATACTTTTAAGCAAAGTGAACGGTTACAACATTATGAAATTAAAAAGTCTGAAACAAAAAAAGACACAGAATTGAAAACGATGAATTTACTAGTACAATAAACCACCGAAACGAGTAAAGATTTTGTTTTAAATATTCCAATCAACCCGCGTCCGAGAATTCAAGGCCGCTGCTTAGCTCACTTACCAGCCCAGGCACGCTTATAATTGCAGTCCCTCTTGATCCGCACTCGAATATGTTTGTCGCGTGCGCTCAGATCCGGGCTGGCACACAGTTCCTCCCCCCAAAAGTAACGTTCCCGCTTGGCCGAATAAAGCATCAGCGGCGAGCCGTAATGCATCGGTGGCCAAACGTGAGTCGCGCGGGGCTGTTTTGCCTTCGCAACCGACACTCAAAATGCGTGACGGGACTGGCGAATCGGCAGCGCGCAGTCATTGAAAGGTCGTAATGCAAACGCGCGCGCGCGCGCGTACAGGTTTTACGTGCGTGGCAAGCTTTTCATGACTCGCTCGGCCGATTAAAGCGCTGGGCGCAGAGTTATGCACGGTGCTTGGAATTTCAATGCGATCGAAACTTTCGGGGATGCTCGGGAGTGTTTGGATAACGCGGAGGGACCGCGCGCGCGGCTTTTTATGCGTGGGTTGCTCGGCTGCATTAAATAACTGGTATCTCGGTGGTTTAAGCTTCGAGCTTAATGGACTGGGGGAATGACGTAATTTGGCTACTATGTTTGGAAATTTGAAAAAGGGACTAATCTCTAATTATTTTTATCGCAGCTGTATTATAATTTCAGCTCAGTTTTGGTGATGTTTGAATGCTATTTACATAAATGTAAATAAAGGTGTATTTATTGATGTAGTCTACAATTTGAAACATGCATTAATGGCTGAACCAACTAGAGCCTTAAAATTAATTCGGAACATGTTATTCTACAAGCCACAAGTTTTGAGATTCAAAAGTACGTTATTTGTGTTTGTAAAGTTGGGTCATTTCGGTAACTGCTGATACGAATTAGATTATCAATCTCAAACGACTCTTCTGTTTACTGTTGCATAATAAACGTTATTTAAATGAACATGATAGTTAACGATGTTTATGCGCTATTCCGCGTCCTATCACGCAAATACAGCGCAAGATTTTATGGCTTTACTGTAATTGAGCCTTGTTTTTAAAACCCGTTTACTTTGAACTGAAATTAAATTTTCGTGGAGCAAATAACTGAATATTCATTTTAATAATAAACTTATTAATAAAATAAAGATTTTATAATTTTACGAGGATCGATTATTCGGTTCAATATTTCCTGATTTTATAATTTGCTAATAAAATGACTTTTTGCACGTTCTGCACTAAAAGTTTCCATTCCCATTTCAGTGTTGCAACAACATCTGTCCATCATACAAAACAGCAATGATAGCATATTCAAGCAGACGCACGAGAATCGCTTCGAAGATTCATATTGCATTCAGTCACCTCGAATTTATCACATACCCCGGCAAAGACAGGCTCGCTTGCGGCGGGCAACAAAAGAAGGCTGCAAGGCGCAATCCATAGTAAGTTTTCCGATATTTTTCAATTTCCTCGATGTCTCCCAGCGCGTAAACAGCATCTGGCGAACGAGCGCTGCGAGCACGGCGAGAAGAATTTCGATCTCGCCGTATGCATTTTAATCCGGTTCCACGACTGCACTTGTGTGTTCTGCCTGCACCGTAAAGCTCGATGGAGTATCACAGGCTGAGTTGATATCCTTTTACGACTCGTGTCAATAGAATCGGTCAGTAGGCAAATGGCGCGCTAAAATCAGTCTCGTGATGCGATAGACTCGACGAATGTTACAATTGCTTTGATAGAAATTCCCTGACAGAAACATTAAGCAGTTTTTAACCGATTCTTACCGATTCTTCTTGTTTTGCTGTTGAACACGACAAATTTCTATTATTTTTTTTCATTATCAAATAATTAAATATGTTTGCTCATGAATATTTCAGTGTGACGATATTTTATCTTTTAAATGATTTTCCAATTGTTTTTATTTAATTCAGACATCAATTTTAGCTAAAAAGCGCTCCATTTAAAATACACGTTAACCAGCCCAACTGGTTAATTTTCTACCAGGGTTGTTGTTGTGATCATTTTAATTATTAATGTCGTACTTAATTTTAATTTGACAAAATTTTAAGGAAAAATTTTCAATGAAAATTTATTAAAATCAGTTAATAAGTATGATTTGATTTGGTATAGCTTATAAATCAGTATTATGCATTATAATGGTTATTATCTGCGTATTTCAAATTAATCCCCTTGCATTATCAGATTGAACGCTTCAATTGTAATTCATACCTACAACTGTTTTTATGAAAAGGAATTTGAATTTTCTAAATAACTTTTATTTAATAAAATAGCAAATAAAACTATCAAAGAGAGTGTACGACATTTGGGTGATGGGTTTTCCTGTAACTTTAGGATGTTTTCTAATGTTAAAATATGAAGGAAGCCGCGTCGGTTCGGCCTAACGCTCGATTTTTCAAATATTATGTGCTCTTTTAGCGAAAATCTAAGGAAAATCGATTTTTATTTAATCACTTATAACTTTTCAATTATTAACGTTACAGTATTCTAACTGTCGGCATTTAAAAGATGAGCTCAAATCCTATCGATTAAAAAAAAGACATACAAAAATCTTTATTTGTTCAAAAATTACAACTAAATAAAAATTTACAATAAAATTAACTAAAATTACATGAGTAAATTTTTTATATTATTTTAAGGGCCATTCTTTGATTAATTCTAACTTTTGAACAAATCAAGATTTTTGTATGTCTTTTTTTTTAATCGATAGGATTTGAGCTCATCTTTTAAATGCCGACAGTTAGAATACTGTAATGTTAATAGTTGAAAAGTTATAAGTGATTAAACAAAAATCGATTTTCCTTAGATTTTCGCTAAAAGAGCACAGAACTTTTGAAAAATCGAGCGTTAGGCCGAACGGACGCGGATTCCTTCATATTTTAACATTAGAAAACACATCCCAAAGTTACAGGAAAATCCATTACCCAAATGTCGTAAACTCTCCTTGTATGTATTAAAAATGTATCTCCTCAGTATTTACTATTAATGCAAAAAGTTTTAATTTTTCACCGAACTTTATTTTGGAAATTCACAGTCTATTATTACGGATATAATTCTACAGAAGCGAGAAGAAACATTATTATTTGCACGCATTACCGGAGTAGTGTTATAAATACCACGTCACGTACTCTAGTATATGATGCCCTCTAATTCAACTGTTATTTCCATTCTCATTTCGTTCGCCTCTGACCGCATAATTATCCGAACACCTGATACAACAAATCTAATTCCAAAATGCCGGTAATTACCGTCGTGCAATTAACAAAATACTTTTACAATCGTCAACGCGCATTAAATTTTTAACATTTTATCTAGTGCTTACATCAAATAAAAATTCTACTTAGGTCGCAATCGCAATCGATTATAAAAACTAACAAACCTAATAGATCTCTTTTTAACGCAAAGCGACCGGCGAGGAGAAAGAAATTGAATGACTCTCCGATCTCCCAACTTCATTTCGCGGCTGGCACGAAATTCCAATGAGACAACGATATTAATACTTGGACGAAGTCTAAGCCGAGTAGAACCTTTAAACTGAATTCAACCGTAAGGCGCCGAAAGTCTCTTCTGCCTCTCGCGGACTTTGTCGAAGTTCATTTGAACTTATTCAATCTTCCTCGGCGAAGAGAGGGCTCTTCTACCGGCCTACAGGCCAAGCTGGAGAGTCGAAAGCATTTCCGCGCACCTCGCGTGCATGATGAAGATAATAAGTTCTCGAAAACGTTCTCTTTTATTGCTGACGGAGTTTAGACAGTTTGCTGTCTAATTGGACGAGTGCGACTGATGGATTATGCTAAAGTTTCAAAAGAGATTCTTCATATTTAAAGATAAATGAGGCTGCCGGTAATCAAGGAGAAATGAGTTTGTTTATTTAAAAATAAGGAGTTTTAATTGTTATAAAACAAAAGCTTTTTTGCGACAAAATATTATTGTGTGCAGTACTTTTTTTTAAAAAAAGCAGTTTTTCTGCATTGCTTATTATTATATTAATCATTTGCAATCAAGTTAAAGATTTCATCGTAAAATTATTTTGAGAGAAATACGTAATTTATCTCGCAGATGCCCGTTACTTATTACTAGTATTAATTTGCAATGTTTCCGGTCATGATTCTGTAATTCAGCATCTGCTTAAAATACTTACGAAAAAATTGAATAATATATTTTACGCATGAGAAATTTTAGATTTTAAAATATTTTATAATTTAAGAGAAAAGTGAATCTAAAAAAGTGCATTTTCTGAATGAAATGAAGACGGAAAATCACTTTGCGATATTTCTCATGCAAACTAGTAAAACCTTTCAAATCTCTTAAGGCAAATGCAAAGTGACTGAATAATTTTACGCGAACACTATCATACGGCGTACCTCTCTGGGACAGTCTTGATTTTTAATAGGCACATTACTTCATTTACTTATGCAATTTTTTTACATTATTAGAGTTTATTGCATCAATTAATGTTAAAAAGCTCTAACTTAAAAAGATTTTTATATAAGACATTTTCTCTACAAGAAGGTCATATTTATGTTTGTATTTCGCCTAGCATGTTGCCTTAAATTGTAAAAATAATTTATAAAAAACTTTGTCCATTAATATCCCGTACATTTTTCATAAAATTGTTCCGAAAAATTTATTTTAATTTTTTATTACTTTGTAGAATCGTTCGAGTAACATCCACTAAATTCGAATAGAGCAGATCAAAGTTTTACTTGGATAAACGATTCATTTCAAGTTGCCTTTCAATAACTTGAATTCCAGAAGTGTCCCAGCACTGAACGGATTCGGTCACACTGTGGATCTTCTCTGCCTTTGTTTAGATTGATTACTAGCCCTTCAGACATTGATAAACTGCTCTGAAAACTCTATTATTAGAGGTGAAACACATCTTGTTTCTACTGCTTTCCAATCAGATTTTTTCCCACTTGAGGATAGTTTTAATGGTGTACCTTTAAGCGCAGATTGGTTTTAGTAATCGAAATTTTTCTGCTGAGTAAAAGTCTCTTGAAAAAAGATAAGACTCTTTTAGTAGATTGTAATCGAAATTTTCGCTTTAAAAAAAGTTATTGAAAGTTATTTTAAATATTATTATAACCGCTAAAATTTACATAAAACCTCATGTTCGTGAAAATTTCTTTGTATCGTTCCATTGTTAGCAACAAAAGGTTGAGAAGCAATTACACCAGTCAAAGAGTCATTTGTAACGCTAAAACGCATATAAATCACTAGAAAATGGAGTTTAATTTTCAGCCACCGTCCAATAAAGCCTTCCTGCGCTTAGCGGTTCTCAATTGATAAATTAATTTCCAATAGCTTTCTTTGGCTCTCCGCGCACCTCTCAGGTGTAGTTCTGATCGTTCTGGTCAACGTCCACACATCCGAGCCAGACTTGGACGCTCTTAATACAGCAGCAGTCCCTGGCGCCACACCTGACAGGAACATCCTCTGTCGCTCTTACCGGCGTCTATATACAGCGCGGCTTGGCGCGTGACGGAAACTCAATACTCCGAGGCCGTAAATACACGTTACGACGTGTCCGATTTAATTGTTTGATGCGAGTCGGGGGGGCTTCGCTACTGTAGTCCGCTACGAGCGAATTCTCACGAGTTCTGTGTGTATTTGATGATGGAAGCGAGAGGCAAAGGCTCAAGAGGTGCCGGTGTTGATGTATGCATGAAATTTCGGGAAACTTCCAGGTTCGTGCTGCCGCCGTCGCCGCTGCTGCTGCTCTGTTATGTTGATCGAGTCTCTGCTACGTGATTATAAGTTACGGTGCGTGGAGGAATATTGTAAATCACAGGAATTGGCATTCGGTACTAGTAGTTTATTAGAGTTAATAATCCGGATTAGAGATATTTGTCGGTTGGAAATTATAATTCGATGCAAAAATTAATTACCCAAGGAAAATGGTGAATTGGCATGGAAAAAGGAAATTGGCTAATATGAATTTATTTTAAAGCAATAACTTACTGTAGCCGCATTTCCCAACCATTCACGTTTCCAAATTAAACCAGATAGGTTTCATGTATGCAGATAAAATTCAGAGATAAATAGACGGTAAATGCAACCTCTGCCGTAAAATACAAATAGATTTCAATATCGCAGTTAGAAACGACCTTTCGTGATCAATTGAATAAAGAAATTAAAATTCATAAAATTAATAAGCAAAATAGAATATTCAAAATTAAATTAACTGGTAATAATTTTCTATATATAATTATCAAATCTAATTAATTCTAAGTATATATGTATAGTCTAAATTTCGAAATTAATGACGAATTCGCACATTAAAGCACATATAATCGACGTAACTGCACTAAAATTTGAAATAACGATATGTTGAAACGACTCTAAAATTCATGTTCTATTCATTCGTTGCTTTTGCAAAGTAGTTTTGAGAAATTGAAAGCAAATTAATTTCGTTGACAGATTTTGCCCCATTAATCCTTTAACAAGAACTAATTCAATCACAGTATAACTAAGGGATCTCCGGAGTCAACAAGGCCAACAAGATCCCACCTGCGTATTCGCCAATAAAACCCGAGAACGCCTCGACTAAAGCGCCGCGGACGAGAGACGCTAATTACACAGAAAATGGGAAAGTTTGCAGATAATAGGATCCCCCGAAAAAGGAGCATCCCGAGAGAGAGAAAGAGGCGGGCGCGCCTCAGTCATTCAACCGCGACACACGAAAAGTTCGTCGAATTAACATTCCCCAGCTGTCACGGCTCAGCTTCCTCCTTTGCGGCGGCGCGAGGAAAGAGAGGCCGCGCGCGACTAGGGTTAATTGCTAAAGTTTTCCGGCGATGAGGACGATAAAACGGGGGAGAGAGAGAGAGAGAGAGTCGTCCGGTAACGCGAGCACCGCAAAAGGCTTTAGCCAAAGGTGGGAGGAGGAAGGGCCAAAGTCGGTAGGATAACTTCCGGTTGGAGGCGGCGGCAGAAAGTGGATCAGAGATCGCGTGTCTGCCCTATGTGCGCGGGAGAAGCTGCCTGGCTCGCTCTTTATGCCTACGCATGCAAAACGAGCTTACGACCAATTAGTCTATCTCCTGAGCTCTGCGTCGGGCGCACTGTGCTTCATTCAATTTAAAGTTATATCGAGTACCGGATTCGTTGTTTTGCGTTGCTTTGTAAGGTTTACAAAAACATTTTGTTTGTTTAGAAAATGCGGTTTTATTGTTCGATTACTTTGCCGACTCGTAATCTATATATTAAGTTTGATTCAATCTGATTAGTTGTATAAATCAGTTAAAATATAATCGGTCTGACCATTACGGTTTGTACTACTGAAGGTAGACACATTCTAAATAGTTTTAAAGAATTTAAATACAAAGTTCTCGAAAACTATTAGTAGGGCAACTATAACTTTATTCTACACTTTTACATCTCACAATTTTCCCAAAATTAAAAATAAGCATCTGGAAATTTGCTTGAACTGACCTCTGAAACCTTCTCAAAGAACGCCAACTACAGCCACAGGGGTATTATTCCGTAAACTTTACGCTAGCGTTAAAGACACTGTTTACGCTAGTGCGCTTGCG
Source organism: Ormyrus rosae (assembly GCA_035047165.1). Classification (NCBI taxonomy): domain Eukaryota; kingdom Metazoa; phylum Arthropoda; class Insecta; order Hymenoptera; family Ormyridae; genus Ormyrus; species Ormyrus rosae. Next base: position 15,149 of record JAWWML010021477.1, read on the forward strand.
CAGAAACCGATTTTCGTAGTTATCGCTCAAATTATCGCTGCGTTATAATTACAGAATAAGACCCCTGGAGTTGTCGTTTTAAAGTAGCTCTCCGTGCTGGCTTTTAATCCATCCCTTAAATTGCTGGGCAAAGCGATTGAAACCGACAAGTGGCCGCTGCTCAAGCCGCCATCTACTTTGTAAGCCATATTTTTTTTTGTTTTGTTTTGTTTTAAAAGAAATAAAAGGCAGAGACAAGTTACAGCTTTAAAATTCTTTAGAATAAGGAAGGACGTATCGCCGATGTTCTTGGTTTTTTTTCTGTTGCGCAGAATAGGACACTTAACGGTAACAGGTGCACGGGAAAAAATTTAAAAATGATGCTCCCTATTATAGGTTCTGAAGAATAGCAAAGCGATTAGAATTATTATTGTGCGGTACTATGTATTTCATGTATTGACGTCAGGGTCTGAAAGAATTATATGAATTAGAGTACAACATCGATTTATGCAAATTAGCAGCTTTCAGTTATTTTTTTTTTTTTTTTTTTTTTATAACTTATAATGTTATGATTCGCAAAAGATTAAAAATTGCCGATTTGTCCTAAAAATTTTTAATTTATTCGTAAGGCTTAAAATAATTTCCTGGTTGCAAGAAGAAGTTTATGCAGAACTTATTTAGAAATATTGTATCTAACATAAAAGTGTCGATATAAATCTTTAGTTAAAAACTATTTCCGTACTTTGATATTTTCTCCTCGGCATCCAATAAGACTTGAAGCAGAAAGCTTTCCTAAGTCAATGTAATTTACTACTCCACCTCGCAATCCCGGAATAACCAGCGTCTGCACTCTGACTTCTGGAAGTACGTCAGTAATTAGCGAAACGATCCGGGGGGCAACGGCATTTCTCTCATTGAACCGCTCGTAAAAGTGGCAGGTAATCAAAGTTCATCAATCCGATCCCGCATTTATTTCACCTCGAAGGGCCCCCGCAATCCCTAGGCGCACCGCTAAAAAGTACAACCGCCAATGGAATTATTGCCCCTCGGGAAGATGTACACTGTGCTCTTCAATGGAAGCACGCTCGATTGAAATGCAAGAGATCATTATTCCTTCACGATTGAGCGAGTAATTGAGAGGTAATCGCGAATAGAACCAGGGGGTAAATGTTTGTTACTTCGACGCGGGAGAATTAAGATCTCGAAATTGTAAAGCCACTTTAATAAAACGAAGCCGATGAAAGCCTAATTTATTCTAAATAATAAGTTATAAGGGGGTATTGAAATATAATGAAATCTATAAGTAATTCTGATTTCGTAGTAAAACATCTCATCGCGAGACGATTTACTTTTGCAGCTCCGATCGATAGAAGCTCATCTAAGCAGCGATCTTCGAAAAACTAATTTCAACATTTCCACTTGACAGTAAAAGCGCGGAAACGTTCCTTCGAATAGTCTCGGGGGGTGGAAAATATTCTCGCATCTCGGAGAGTCGACTGTCGATGAGCGGCATCGTTACTTTCTATCCGAGAGATAGAACCGCGTCGGAAGGGCCAATAAAACAAGCTGGAGGAACATTCGGGAGATAGGCTTCGTTGTGCCGCACAGCGGGGAACTTAAGCGGTGCAATTGTAATAATTGTCTGGACGGTGGAGATAGCGGGGCATAACCGCACCCGTTATTCGATATATAGGACCGAACGGCCGCGGCGTTGAACACGAGCTGCCGAGAATGGAGTGTTTTCGAAGTCGTTTCAGTTTGGCGATAAAGTCGTGTCCATTGTAACTGGGCTTTGTTTTTAGCTGACGGTTTAGTGATAGAGGCTGTTTTACATTTGTTGTGAACTTTATGGATGATAAGGAGACGGCGAGAGGAAATCGATCAATTGATTTTGTCAATTTTTATTGATTTTATAATAATAAAGTATCTTCTTCAATAGTAAAAGCCTTTGCGATAATATGCTTATAGCAGCATATTGTCGATATTCTGATAAAAGTTTGTGAAACTAAGTTGTCCATCAATCAAAGTTTACGTGAATTTAAACAATAGACTTATTATATCTTGATATAAAAATCTTCTGTATATATAGTTATATCTAAAGGTTGCATTGTAGAGATAAATTTTCCGTATACAAACCTGATATTTAACTTTAAAGTATGTAACATTGCGGATTTGCCGCAAGTTACTTTTATTTTTGAAGCCGGTTCGGAGTCGCGTGACCCAGAGTTTCTCGTCGCGTATGTTTAC
>JAWWML010021537.1:0-17326 GCA_035047165.1 Ormyrus rosae
ATGTGCATAAATTTAATGTAATTTAGTTGTAATATATTTGTTATCATTACAGGAAGCGGATACACAAGGAATTCCAGCTATAAAAGGAGAGTTTCCCATGATCGTCTAGAAAAACTGGGTTCGTGTTCGACTGTGCAGCTTATTTAAAATATCTGGAGAATGAGACAGCGTTAGGCTCTAAAACTCCAAATAAGTGATCGATGGGCCAAGGAGAGACATGCGACTCAGTTTGGGTGGAATCTGCCACCCGAATGTCATGTGTTGTCCTTGTCAGTAAATTGCCGCTGTGGCTATTGCAAGTAACATGCCAAAGATTCACTATATTGCCCATACAAATCATATTCGATGCATTATCTGATATCACAGCGTAAATATAGAAATTGTACTTTTGCCAGAGGGCAAGTTGTGTACTTTCATTTACAACATTACTTAAAGCTTGTCCGGTTTCGCTAATGTTGCTGAAATTCCAAGATTTAAAAAAAACGTATTTTCCCGTTTCTAAATATAGCATTTCAACGACATTTTTAGTGTTGGCTGCAGAATTTTTCCAACCATCCAGAAGTAAAACTGCATTCTTATACGGAATTTGCATAACAGAATTTTGAAATTCATTATATCTCTTATCAAGTAAAGATGTTGATAAAGTTTTTCTGGTCGGCAGATTATAATTCGGATTTAATTTTGCTATAAGTTTTTTAAAAGAAATAGATTCAACAATGATAAACGATATATTGCAACCAAAGAAAAAGTCAGCCAGTGCAATATCGATCTCTTCTTGATTAAAATTGTTTTGCGGAGCTACGGTATAATATTATAACGATTATTATGTGTATTTAATTTGGACCTTTGCGATATCTCAATTCTCATCTCAGGCAGTGGGCGAGGATGGCATCCCGCAGTGTTATAGTTAAGGCTATCCCTACCATCGGACCATTCCTGGTGAGCATATTTAACGCTTCCCTCATGCACGGTATTTTCCCGGACCTTTGGAGGAGAGCTCACGTGCTGCCGGTTAAAAAGCGAGTGTCTCCAACTTCCACTTCCGATTTTCGGCCAATAGCAATATTGAGCTTTCTTTCGAAGGGCATGGAGAAGATCATGCATCAGCAGTTTATGGAATATCTGGATCAGCGCAACATCATAGATCCACTCCAGACAGGGTTTTGCAAACATAACTCAACACAAACAGCAATACTAAAACTTACGGAGGACATCCGGCATGCCATGGACCAACGACAGATCACACAACTTCTTTTATTTGATTTCAGTAAGGCTTTTGACAGGGTTTCCCACACCTGCATGCTTATGAGGCTCCGAGAAGTCGAAGTGTCCAGGGCTGCGCTCAGGTGGTTTATCTCTTATTTAGGGAATAGAGAGCAACTTGTTAAAACAAGATCTCTTGGTCAATCACCGTCTCTACCCTTTAACCTCGGCGTACCGCAGGGGTCAGTCCTGGGTCCCCTGTTGTTCTGCCTCTACATTAATGAGGTGTGTGATGTCTTGGGAAGTGGTGTGCAGCATATCTTTTATGCGGATGACCTCGTAATGTACACCACCACAACTATCGACGGTATCGCGGAGGGAACTGCTAGGTTAGAGAGTGCTGCAGAGGCTGGATCGGCCTGGGCCGATAGGGCTGCGCTCACGCTCATTGCGGGTAAAATAAAAACTATTGCCATCGGTTCAAGCCACCTAATGTGTAGGTTGAGAGGCACGGTGTTACAGGGAGTGCGGGTTGGGAGAGTACTGATACCTTTCTCGGAATCAGTAGTGAAGCTGGAGGTCACCCTGGATTCGACACTCTCCTGGACAAAGTATGTAGATGCCCTGACAAATAAGTACAACCGAACACTACATAGTTTGAGATTTTTCCATAAATACACCTCTCAGCCTCTACGTAAGAGACTGGCTGAAGCCCTACTGTTTCCCCACCTGGATTACTATTCGATAGTGTACTTACACGCATCAGCACACACAAAACGCAGAATACAGACACTTTTAAATTCAGGTGTCAGATATGTGATGGGTGTTGTGGGAATTCATCATATCACCCCTCATAGGATTAGCCTCGGCTGGCTGCGTATGGAGAGCTGCAGGTCATACTTTATGGCCGTACTCATTTACAAGGTCCTACGCATGCGTACTCCGGAGTACCTGGATAGCTTGCTAATCAGGTATACGCCTAGGTTGCCCGTGAGGGGCCATAAAAAGGAACTCATGAGCCCTACAGTTCGTACTGAATTCGGATTGAAATCATTTTCAGTCCAAGCGGCGCACCTATGGAACTCTATCCCATCTGCTATCAGGGACGCGGCATCCCTCAGTACCTTTAAGCAGCTGGCTTGGACACACTTTACAGAATTAGACTGATTAATATTCTTAATGTATTGTAAACTACACTACCAACTGACTTACATGACACATATGTATAACACGAAAATTTGACTGTCAAAACTGACTAAACTTTTCATGGGCAGCGTATCGTCTGCTGTCCATCTTTGTATTCTTTATACAATAAATCACAATACAATACAATACAATACAATATAATTCCGTCCACCAAAGGCAAACTACCCTTCGAGAACCCTTTGAAAATAAAATAATCCAGGCATATTCTCGATTCAATCACCTAATCGTTATTGGTGACTTTAATACTTCCAAGTATTAATTCAACTTACAGTAATAAACTAAATGATTTTATCGAATCATAGAATCTCTCACTAACTCAATCACAGCCAAGACATGATTTCGAGAACACTACATGCTGCATAGATCTTTGTATTGTTGATGATCTTGAAAAATGCGACAATTACGAGCAAAAAGACATTCCCTTTTTATCAGCACATGACCTCATTTCGATTGAGTATAAAATACTAATTCATGCCGAGATACATCTATACAAGAACTATAAAAATTTTAGATTTAATAGTTTTTTATCTGATCTGGAAAGGTAGAGGTCAAAAGGTGGAAAGGTAGAATTGCACGCAAGTGCAACAATGCATAACCGTATAAGACTCGAAAAGAGGATTTGGGTAGGCTGTAAATATATATAAAAAAAAAAAACAAAAAAAACAAGAATTGGAATGAAGTTGAAAACAGTTTTACATTGGATTGAAAAATTGAAATTGTTAATGATAAATTACTAAATACCTTAAATAATAATGCACTAATGAAAGAAACTAATACTAGGCATGTTCGAGCTACTCCGAGTGTCGATTCTGAACTTAAAAATCTTGTGAAAGCTAGGGACAAAGCAAGAAGAATATGAAAAAATAGAAAGACTTCAATAACTCTGAAAATATTTAAATCACTAAGAAAAAAAGTAAATGTTATGTTAACATTATTACATCTTTTAAACGAGCGGTATCGCTTCAGGCCTTTTTTGTTTTTGGATTTTTGAGCAAAAACAAGGTGAAACAAAAACAATTTAGAGATTCATTTAAACTCTCGATTTATTGAAAGTTGACAGTTAGGTGTGAAAGAACTAGAACAGTTTACACTCCTCGCGTAAAGTTAAGACCTTATGGAGCTGACTGTGCGCTGGGAGATATTTGTGGGACGGTATTTTTGCAATATACATTCTATGAATTTGTATTGAAAGCTTTGAAAGTCCAAACTATGTGAAAATATGTAATTAATTTGACTCTGTTTATTCGCACCAAATGCACGTAATTTATGTGTTTCTATATAGGGGAGACTCGGGCAACACGGACCCTTTAAGGACGTTTACACGCAGTAGCGGTGGTCACTTTATCGCAATTTTGAAAATTGTAATTTATTACAATAATTTATAATGATAGCCTTCTATAATTAGTATGTATTACGAATAAAATAGTTAAAAAATTTTATTGTAAAAGCGACAGTATTAAAACAATGTTTCAAAATAAACGTGCTCGTGCGCTAACACTATATAGATATACAAATAACATAGGAGTTATCTTTCGAACAGCTACATCTTCAAAATTAGTATCGGACGCTACTATACAATTGGTATCATATTATTATACATATTTCATAGAATCATAAAGTAGTTTTTCACAACAATTCGAAGAAAACTGCTTTTGCTATCTGTAAAAATATGCTGCCTACAGAGACTTACCATAGGAACTCCGTGTTAAGAAGTTCAAGTTTAACATTGAATTCCTCAAATTTTAATATCGGAAAGTGGGTTGACATTTTTACCACTTACAAAGCATACTTAAATTGACATATAGTACAAATTTCATGTAAATTCGAAGAAATTGAATTATCGTGTGAACGTCATTAAGGGAAAACGAATAAAAAATGAATTTAAGAGCGAAAAACAGTAGACATCAAAATAAATAAGTACATACAACCATAGCGATGAAATATTGTTTAAACATATAATAAAAAATTGTTGAAAAAGTTTTGAGGCCTTCAAAAATCGCCGGCTAAAACGGACACCCCTAGGAAAAATCAATACAAATTGGTTAAATAAGCAACTTTGATCATATTTATAGATACATTTGTTTATAGAGGTTTATGGCAACCGACAGGTTATTCTACATAAGCCTATCTCGTTCGCACCCGGAGAAACCTACGACGGTAGGCATAAACGAAGTTTTTCTCTCACTCTTAATAGAGAAAGCTTCCCTCTTTATCGCGGTCGTCATAAACCCCTATTTATGATAATATAATATTATATAATTCAAAAAGTTTGAAACCCCCCTATTTTCGAAAATACTGTTCAAACAAAAAAAAGGTTCAGACAAAAGTTGCAGGGTGACCTTAGAGGTCATGGTCAAGGTCACCGTTGAATTGCTAATTCAAAACCCTGCAACTTTTGTCTGAACTTTTTTTTTGTTTGAACAGTATTTTCGAAAATAGGGGGGGGGGGTTCCAAACTTATTGAACACCCTGTATAAACAGGATAGGGTAATCATTTTGTCCGAACCGTCTTGCCCGGAATGGATATCAATTTTTCTTTAATAAAACTAGTCAAAAAAAATTGATATTGATTCTGAAAGGTTTTTTTGGTAAAATATCTACAAATACTATAGCCTGACACTATTTTTGAATTCATTTCATCATCCGTGTAAAAAATTAGTTCACTTTTAACCTTGATAACATCGTAAGCTCACAGACTAAAAACTATTTTTTGATTTCTAAGCGATGTTATTGCCGCGAGCAGCGCGCATGTACTGAAACTTTGATGCTAATAATACATATAATATGCTTGATTTATTTCAGAATTTTCGTAACAGCGATATCAGAAATAATAGAGAGTGCCCGCTTTGCCCGCTATGACTATCTTGCCCGAGTCTCTCCTAAATTGAATTACTAAAGAAATTATACTAAATACACTAACGCACTATACCTGCCCATAATAACACACTTTAACTAATATGTTTCAGTAAGCTCTTTCACTTGTAGGTTATTATTTATTTAGTAATTTTCAGTAAAGCGACATCTATCCACTAAATACTGTAACTATATCAAAACGTAAATTAGGTGGATTTGGTGCGAACAGACAGCGTTAATTTTAATTTTAGATATGTTTTATGGGACATAAAGGAAAAATTCTTACATTTGGGTAACATAGAGGATTTTCTTTATTCTTCAAATCGATTACAATATTATATATTAAAATAATATTTTTTTTTTAAAATATTATATTTTATGAAACATTTTAGCTGGATGTTATCCAATGCGGCATCATATGCCCCGTTTCACCAAAACAACGCATTATAACTCTTCCACTTGGTAAAATAGAAAGCCATGTAATGCTTGCATGATTTAAGGACATTCGTAGCCATGCTTCTGGAGGAAGTTGCAGAGCTCTGAAAAAAATATATAAAAGCATATAAATAGCAGTTGTTCTAAATCTCAATATTATTAATTTAAATATTATTAACATTCCAAAAAATATTTTTATAAAGTTTTTGATACGCTAATTTAATTATCCATAACTTTTGAAGCAATAGAGATTTTTAAACGCATAGCATCTCAAATTATAGGTCTTTTCCTCTACTTTCGTTTGCTATTTTGGTGGAATTTCTACGTTTAATAGGAGATATCGTCAAATAACGAAATACGAAGTTTTATTGAAAAATAACTTTATTTAATTCCTGTGTCGAAAATTTTGAGCGTTAGACCCTAATATTTTGGCTTTCTTCATATTTTATTATAAGAAAATCGTGTTTAAAATTTGAACAGAATCTGTGATTCGGAACCCGTACATTCTCCTAGTAAGCTTTATTTCATTGTCTTATGTTTCACTGAAGGGGAAACTAACGATGTATTTTTTTTTTTAATAATATTAATCGGGCAGGATCGATTTCGCCGCCGTATGGCCTGCATCGCGGGGATGCGAAATGGTTGGAAATGAAGAACGGGCACGATGAAATAAAGGGCTAAATACGAATTCTAATTAAAAAAGTATATTCTATTGTTCACGACACTTTTCGCCATTACAATCAAATACTCCTCTCTCTCTCTCCCTCTCTCCCTCTCCCTCTCTCCCTCTCCCTCTCCCCTCTCCCCCCCCCCCTTCCTCCATCCCTCCCTCACTCTCTCTCTCTCTCTTTTCTAGTACCGGTTGTACTTCTTACCCAGGGGTTAGGCGCTCCAGTGCCCCTCAGGGTAATCCTATCACCTTTTCTGCCTTTATTGATGATGCCCCTTCGGTTTTAGCCCATTATAAGCATCATACGTACGCATATGACTTTACCATCTACCGCCGCGCGCGGTTTAAAGATCTGCATGATAACATTGAATGGATTAATGATAATCTTGCATACCTGGTGGAGAGGGCTTCGAAGAACGGATTCACAATCAATGCGAGTAAAATCAGGCTATTTGGTTTAGATCTCGTGGCTTCATGAGCCGATGGCGCTCTCGTAATATCCCTTAACCCTCTCTCAATGGTGAGCCTATCGCTTACTGCGAGCACATGACAATTTTAGGGTATACGCTGGACAGCACCCTGTCAGGAACCCATCATTGCTGTGCTACAGCTCGCAAGCGCTTTTCGGTCCTGGCACGCCTTCGCAAAGGCCGCGATTTTGTTCCGCCTGACTGTAAACTGCTCTTGGTTAAGTCGCTGATCTTTACATATTTCGATTATAGAGCAGGGCTCCAGCTTGATCTGTCAGGGGAATTAACTACCAAGCTTCAGCGGTGCCTCAACACAGCCATGCGTTTCGCGACAGGCATTAACAGATGGGCTTACATCACTCCAAGACATTCTGCCTATTAGAGAGCGGCAAAATTACATCTGCCTTTGCCTCCTTGCGAATCTGCTCTCCTATCGAGAGCCTATCTACCTGGCCAATAAGCTGATTTTTCGCCCGGTAGATAGATACGATTCTAAGCGATGCTCCTCATTCGACCTCTGCATCAAGCCCACCCGCACATCCAGCTGCATTAACGATTTTTGTGTCTGGGTACCGCGCCTTTGGAATAATCTGCCAACTTCCGTTCGCGCCTTATACACCAGGCCGTGCTTTAAATTTACTCTGAGAGAGTACCTCCTCGAGGAAACCTACGCGTCCTAGCGCTTGTTGAGTTGCGGCGTCCTGTATTTGTATTTTCGTTTATTTTTATATTTTAGATTGTACATTTTAGTTTTTTACGTGTCTATTTTGTTTTTGTTTTTTTTATCGTTATTTTTATTTTATTGTATTTTATTTTTAATCTTATAAGACCCATTTATCTTGCTGCGTGCGTTGCGTTAGTGGGAGCCTGTTCCCCGTTTACTTACGTACTTGTAACCAGTCTGCGTGTTAAATGTTAAATGTCGAAATGTTCAAAACCGTATGGAAAGGTACGGAAATGTACAAATTGTCTGAAATGAAAGTTAAACTTCCATTCTATAACATTTTCGTACGTTTTCGTACGTTTTCGTATCTCTTTCATACATTTTTTATTTCCATTGGGGTTCCCTATTGAAAAAATTTTTAAGATATCTGTACAGAAATCTATACGGAGTCCATATAGAAATCTGTGTAGAAATTTGTATGGATTCTGTACAGAAATTTGTATCAAAACGCTATACAAATTGTTGCATGAAATTCTACACAAAAATCTGTCAAGAAATCTGTATCTTCTATAAATCTGCTCAGATATCTGTAAGAAATCTGTATTAATTTATTTTTAAATATATAACCTGTTTAAAAAAATTATTTTCTTATATAAGTACCTGATTCTTTGTTTTTATGTTAATTTTTCAGGTAGCTGTCAGGTCCAGCAGTACGGATTAACAGCATTTATTTATGTAAGAGTGCAAAGCATTATTGTATGACCAGAGTGGAAAGTACAATAAAAAAAGGGAAAATTTTTAAGATTATAGTGTACTATATGTCCTTAAGAATTAATAAATAAAATTTTAAAGATAAAATATGTGTCTAATAAGTGTATTATTTATATACACATTATTATTAAAGATGATAAACATATTTCGTTTCAAAACGTACAAATATTTTATGAGAAGTTATGTAAATTAATGCTATTTTTAGAAATAACGTCAATTTTCATACAAAACTTGTAAATATTTGTCTATAGAATTTAAATTTTGATCTTATAAAGTAAACGTATGTTAATTATAATATATTTTAATATTATCTAGGTAGTGGAAGCACTTTAGAGGTCCAGAAATGGAATTTGACTGTAACGAAAGTCAAATTTATGATCAGTCAAGAACCAGTACGAAGAGGACATATCTCAGGATCAAGACAGCGTTAGGCCCTGTGGCTGCACATATCATCTCTATATGTGCCGGTGATGAGTCTCTGTGAGTTTCAGGGGAATCCATGACCCGAATGTCATGTGTTCTCCTTGTAAGTTATATATTTATATCTTATACATTTATGGACCTTCATTATTACAGGTTTATACAAGGATTATTTGAAAAAAAACCATTAGCAGCAAAAAACGGCTTGAATTGACAGAAAAAAAAGGAAGGGAGACCATTAAGTACCTAATAAGAGACACTAGATCAAGTTACCTAAAAGAAAAAGCCAAATAATCTACTTAATATTTGTTGTTTCTGCGGTTTGTGACTTAGCACTTTAAATATTTTATTATCTTCTTCATTGCATATATGTAATCAAGTTTTATCATCTCGAGTGAGTGTAAGCAAGCGAGAATTTTGGCTAGTAGTTTATTATAAATGTCCTTAAGGTTTTGTATTTTGAAATTGTTACAATTTGTTTTTTGAAATAATTACAGTTTTAATTTTATAATAAATTTTATAAATATTACATTCTTGTTTATTATTCTTAACCCCTAAATTTTATCAAATATTTATTACCTTTGTTACCTTTTGTTAAAAAATACGAATCAATAACATTAAATTTTTTGTTGAATATTCCCCTAGTCATTTGCATGTAATGTTTTTCTTTCTTTGCTTTATATAAATAGGTATACAAATATAGATAAATAAAATATATTATAAATTTAGATACAAAATATTTTTCAAATTCAATTTTTAATAAAAAATTTTTTATTTCGAACAGGAACATGTTGAAAAACTTAAAAAATTGGAGGCAATTGAACAAAGAAAGATTTTAGAAGATAGAATTAAAATTTTGAACACTACATCTAATGGCCTTGAAGTGAATTATAATCTACTATTATTCTCCTCCTTGTAAATAGATGAATGCAATTCCTTTTTGAAATCTCCCAACCTTTTCCTGAGCGAGCACTGACAGAGTTTCCCAATTTTCTAATTACAATAATCGGTCTTTTTCAAGGATCGACAGCTTATTTTAATTTTAATTAAGCTGCTATATATATATATAATCAAATTAAATATTTAGATATGCATAATCTTACCTGCAAACAAAGTAGCGAATCACATTTGCGTGGCAAACAATAAGCGTGTAAGTATCCTTTTCAATGTCACTTCCAGCTCTATAGAAATACTTTCGAAATGCTGCTTCTATTCTTGGTCCATCTTGGTGAAACTGAAATAATACATATAAATATTTTTAGAAATCATAGTATTTAAATATTACTTATCATTTATTTGCTATGCAACATATATTACGATGATATTTACTTATTTAAAATATTCGGCAGTAAAACCGCTTGTTTCAAAATTGAATATAAAATATTAAATACCACTTCTAAGAAGCCTTCATTATTAAGAAAACGGGCTTTGAACCTTGTGGATCTCTGGACGCACGGGTTTTCCCTTGGCCCCCCCCCCCCTGTTTCACCACCTATCATGCCTCAACCGTAGTTTCCCAAAAGGTAAGCATAGCTAAGGCGTCCTTGGCAATGAAGTTTATCTCCTCAAAGTAGGAGCTACCTAGGTGTATCTTCTTGCTGTTTGTAAAAGTTGGGAAGTGACATAGTATGCGCACGGTGGATTCCTCCTCCTAAGTGCAAAATCGATAATTTGGGTTATCTGTCAGCCTTATCCTGTGTCTGTGAAGATGCAGACTTCCGAGACATATTATTATCCTCGTTAAGATAGTTCTTGGGTAATATGTATCAATCAAGACTTTTATGAAATTTTCAGCAAAAGTAGTTTAATGAATGATAAGTCTGGCTATGCAATTTGAGGCTGATAGACCATCTAGTTCCTAAGATATAATAATTTAAAGATACACTTTTTAACTCGTGCTCATTTGGAGGGCAAAGCATAGACTTGCAGAGATAATCTGCGCCTCCTGTCTAAAGCGCTGAGGACGGGATAAAAGAAAGAGGACAATAGCTGAGGTCGAGCTTACTCTTTCTAATTCGGAACCATAGACCAATAGAGTTACGAGATTCTCTCCACCAAACGTCAATAAGAAAGAGAGAGCACGACCCTAGCTATTGCCCGCTCTTTTATCCCATTCTCAACGCTTTAGACAGGAGGCGCACTCTATCTCTATAATTCTATCGGGCAAAGTATCCTTTATTCACGCAAGGAGAAAGGACACTGTGTGCAAATATATAAAAAACCACATTCAAGAACCTAACCAAATTCGGTAAAAAATTAGATGGCAATATATTTAATTCTATGTTTCAATCTGCGCGATATCCATTACGTAGTTTTTCCGCTATTACCCATATAAAAATAGGATTTTTTTTAAACATTGCGAACAGTCCATTCAGCTGTTCGTATGGCAATGCCACGTGACTTATAAATAGATATACATATATGCTACATAAATAACTAAATATATACGCATTGTAATAATTTTGATAGCTATATATATCATCATGATCATTAAATAAATAAATAACTTTACGAATAAAATAATACTTTATTCAAAAAAAATACTGAAAGGTTAAACGACTGATCATGACAAGACCAGAATATAAAATCAACAAAAACAAAAACGAAATAGTTGTCGATTCATTCATTTTAGAACATCTATATATAACATTATTTTCCTCTTCATTAGATTGTCGCCCCGACAATCTTAACAACTTCAATAGTAGAAAATCTTGAATCATCTTAAATCATCTTGTCTTAATAACATTCATTGCTTCAAGCGGGTTATTTCTTAGACAAATCAGTAGAGGACTAGTCTCTTGAAGATGAAAGTATTTATTAATTAACATTCATGAGTATCATAACTTGTTGTTATCGATGGTAATTTCTTGGAAGTTTTCGGATAAGAGTGAGGAGTTGATATGCCGTGGTACGACATTTCTTTCCTTGCTCTGGCATTTGCCCTTTGACTCGCGGAAAAAACCACGGCTCAAAATAAGCGTGAGTAGAGCACAAGAAATTACCTATCATGGTAAGTTGCTAATCAATCAATATAAATAATCTTCTTTTTCTGTTTTGGTGTTTTTTGAATGCAGAAAACAACATCATTGATTTTCTTGATGATAGTGTAAGATCCATCCCAATCACTTTGAAGTTTTGGACTTTTTCCTTTTATTCGACGAGGAGTGTATAGCCATACCTTTTGTTGTTCTTGAAATTCGATATGTCTGGATGTTCTATCGTGACTTGTTTTCGTTCTTTTGGAGGAGAGGAAAATATTTTTCCGTGCTGATTCGTAGATTTTGTTGATGTTTGTTTTTAATTGTTGAGTGTAATCGTGGTAGTTGAAGATATTTCTTCTTTAGGAGGAGAACCGTGTATCCAATTCAGAGGAAGCCTCAAATCTGTGCCAGTGTACATCTCTGCTGGTGTAGCTCCAATTTTTGTGTGTGTTGAAAATCTGTAAGCTAAAAGGTACAAGGAAATCCAACGGTCCCAATCTTTTTGATTATCAGAAATGTATTTGGATAAGTATTCGAGTATTGTTCTATTTTGTCTTTCAAAAATTATGACCTTGATCGGTATGAACTTCAAGAGGAACTTCATATCTGCATATGATTTCACGAACCAATACCTCGGCAATTGATTTTGTTCTCATATTAGAAAGAGGAAAAGCTTCTATCCATTTAGTAAAACAATCTGTTATGATTAAAAGATATTTATTCCCTGAAGAAGAAATTGGGAAAGGGCCTAAAATGTCCATTTGGATTCTTTCAAAATGTAATCCACATTATAGATTTTCATTTGATTGTGGCCTTTATCTGATGGACCTTTCTTTACAATACATATTGAACAAGAATTACTCCAATTTTCAACATCTTTTTTACAAGAATCCCAATAGAATCTTTTACGAATTTTTTTGTAATGTTTCATTAATACCAAAATGGTGACAAAATCGTGGACTTCTTCTAAAATAGTGTTTTCTGCCCTCCGGCCGGAAAGCGGCAACTTTCTGGCCGCTGCACGAAACGAAGTTGCCGCTTTCTGGCCGCTGCGCGAAACGAAGTTGCCGCTTTCCGGCGACGTCGAGCAGAAAAATAGTATACACACCTTGGCCAGTAAAAAGGACCTCGGCTTCACCTCGGCCGACAATTACGTGTGATCTAAGACATTTCTTATTTTACTGGCCTAGGTATGTAATATACTATAGTGTAATTTTTCGGTATTATCATTTGAAGAATTTTCGCATTAAGATGAGGAGAAATCCATTCTCTATATAAAATATTATCTAAGAGAATTAATGAATCCAATTGAGATAAATACATTTTCATATATTCATCTTCAGAAGAAATGTTTTCCCATGACAATTTTATGTCATTCTTTTTATTTTCTAAAAGAGTTCGAATAACGTTGTCTTCTTGTTAACGATTTTGCGAAATTATTTGAGGTATCTCTTCGAAAACAATTCGACTTACAGAATATTTTTGTTCAATATTAGAACAATATCTACAAGAAGATTCATTATAAGATCTTCTAGAAAGTCCATCTGCATTATTATGTAAGCTACCTTTTCGATGTAAAATTTTAAAATTATATTGATCTAGCTTTCCTATCCACCCAGCTAACTGGTCATCTAAATCTTTGAAAGATAGAAGCCATGTTAATGAAGAATGACCAGTCCTTAAAAAGAAAGGTTTACCATATAAATAATAGTGACAATTTTTAACTGCACATACAACTCTAATAACTCACGTCGAGTAACACAATAATTTTGTTCAGCTTTATTTAAAACACGACTGTAATAAGCAATAACTCTTTCTTTTCCATTTTGAAATAGATAAATAAATTATCTACAAAAGAAGACCAACTAGATGTCGCTAAGTTAAATAGTTAATTTGCAATAAGCCGCCAAAGCCTTAAAAGTGTGTTTTTTTGAAGTACTAATATCTCGGAAACAAATTAACTAAGAAGTCTGAAAATTCGTGCATTAAGTCCTTATATAAATACAACATTATGTGCGGAGTTTCAGCGCAATCGAAATATAATTTTTAATGTTATTAAGTTTTAGACATTTTTTTTTTCGTTAATTGCAAATTGCGCTATTTCTAGAAAAAAAGCCTGTGCCTAGGCAAATTGCGTGAGGTGGTAGGGAAATAATTTTCAAAATCTGATCGAAAATTTCCCGAATTTTAATTAGGGGTGGTTTGGTGGAGTTTTCTTCACGCCCCCCTACTTTTGGCGCACGCATAAAACTTAATCACTCGCTCAATTTTTATTTTTAAGTGATCGGATCGGATGCAATGAAAAGGTTTTTCAAAAACAAAGCTTTTAAGCCGAATTAGAGTATGATCCAATGATTAGAACAATAAATAATTAACTAAATGTGAAAAAAATCGATAATTCCGAACGTAGTAAAGATTAAGAGAAAAAATTGCGCATGAGCAATCTTGAAACTATAGAAAAATCTTTTGTAAATTATGACATTGAAATTTGCAATGCATTTTGCAAACTCGTCGATTGAATAGAAAAAGAATTATGCGCGTCTTAGCGGCGGGTACAGCGGGCGCTCGCCAGGTCCCGGCGGCTCGATTCGGAAGCAGTCGGCGCGCTTCGGGTGTTTCTCTCTCTCGCTCGGGACGCTTTCTCTCTCGCTCCGTGCCTTTAGACGCTTTTATACTATAGCTAACTGCTACTCGCTACTAGCTGTCTGCTAAATTCAAATGCGCGCAGCTGTTCTTTTTGACATTTGTAAACTTTTACGTAAAAACAGAAAGTAACTATGTTAGAACACATTTTATTGTTTATTAAAAAGCATAAATTAGTAGTTGTCATGATACTATTTTATAAAAGTAATATTTTGTAGCCAGTAAAAATGTTAATAATAAAAATATTATTTGAATTAAAACTTAAGAAAATATTGAATAAAATACTTATTAAAAGTAAATACTTATTTATCAGACTTAAATAATATGATAAACATATTGCTACAAGAAACTTTTATATAGTATATTTTATGTTGTATTGAATAAAACAGCGCAATTTGCAATTAACGAAAAAAAAAATGTCTAAAACTTAATAACATTAAAAATTATATTTCGATTGCGCTGAAACTCCGCACATAATGTTGTACTTATATAACGACTTACTTCACGAATTTTCAAACTTTTTAGTTAATTTGTTTCCGAGATATTAGCACTTCAAAAAAACACTTTTAACGCTTTGGCGGCTTATTGCAAATTAACTATTTAATTTAGCGACATCTAGTTGGTCTTATTTTGTAGATAATTTATTTATCGACAACTCGTCCCTTCACGATTTTTGTCCATCTCTTTTTAGAGAGACGCTGTAAAAATAAAACCAAAAAAGTGCCTTACTTTTGCAATTTAACAATACTTGCTACCAGAGTTGAGACTTCGGGTTGTTGGTCCCATATTGGGGGCACTCTAAGGAAGTGATTCCAAAAAAAAATGCCTATATGTCAAAATGTGCCAAAAAAAGCTATTTCGACTGGACTATAAAGAGATCAGATGTGTTTAATGAACCGGCCACAGTTAGCGTTCCGATTGAATTACAGACGATCACGTGGTCATTCGTTCCGCCGCGAATGATTTGAATCCTACATAACCCCGTGGCAAAAAATTAATTAATTATAATTAATAAAGTAAACAATTAAACCGTAAACCCCACAACCACGAGACCTGGAGGAAAGCATTGATTAATTATCAACAATTAATTAAATATTTAAACCGGCATACATCCCACAACTACATAACCCGGTAGAAAGCATTGATTCATTTTAAACAACTAAACCATAAACCTCTCAACCACGAAACTTTTTAAAATAATTTTTAAAATCTTTACAATTTATTAATAAATTTAATTAAAAATAACAAATATTTAAAAATGGTTTTTTATTAATATAAAATAAATTTAAATTTAAATTTTTCCATTTGGCGCTCTGCGTCGCCGTAATCGCTTGGTCGCTCTTCTCGCGTGTCAGCTGCTGTAGTCTCGTTGTGTACAACTTCATGCTTCCAGTTCGGCAGAATCCGCGACGCGTGTTGAGGTTATCAGCTCTATTTACTGCTAAAAGAAAAGAGAAAACAAATTAAACTTTTATTTTATGTTGAAAATACTGGATGTGTATTTAAATATTCAATTAGATTTATAAATTAGGATAAAAATTGATATTTAAAATGAACATCCACGTATATAAAAGGATTATTATCTTTGAAGTGAAGTGCCTGGTAGACTGTTCAGGTGAGATGGAGACTGCAAAATTAAAAAGCTCGTACTTCATAATCCTGCTCTTCATCCAAGGTAAGTAGCAATTTGGTGTAAATATGTCTTTTTTTTGTATCCTCTTGTTTTTCTTTTTCCGCTTTTCTAATTCGTCTTTCGTCTTTTTGTCTTGCAGCAGCCACAGCAAAAAGGCCAGGTGTTATGTCTAGGCGGTTCATGATCTTCAAGATGCTGGACACAACTTCCACAAGATGCTGTTAAAACTCTCATTGGAGTTTTGTGTGTGTCCTCCAAGGCATCTTTTCAAGAGACTCACTGATGCCATTTTTCTAATACAGGCTGAGGGAATGATTTCTTGTGATGAAAATTCTCAAGAGAGCTTCTGCCCGCCTGTACTTACACCAAGACTTCCTGCCAACAGGACAGAACTGATGCCGCGGAGAGTCGTCCGCGGAGCTCATATAATACCAGATGAGCTCATATGATACCATGATGATGTTAGATTATTGCGGATGGGTCCAGTTTAATACGTCTGCATGGTGGTGATGCTTTTATCGGTAAGTCTTCCTTTGCCAAAAAGGCCTTGACCATCACTCAGCTTTTTAGTCTTGAAGTCCTGTTTTAATTTTCTCATATAGTAGCCGAATCTTTTATCAACATGCCCAATGCATTCGAGTTTTTCTATTTTTACATCTTCTCCATAAGGTTTTGCTTTGGAGATGTTATAAAAGGTCTTTGAATCTCCATCTCCAATGTATTGGGTATACTGAGCCTTGTGTTTTTCTTCAGATCTTTTGAAGATTCGCGACATGCCTGTACTTCCATTCCTCCAGGCGCCACAGAATATATTTCTTACTACAGATCAACTTATGAACGTCATAAAAGTCTTCCCACTCTTCTCCAACTGGAGGTCCATGTTCTTGTTGCCACTGTTGACAGATCTTACAATAGGATGACAGTACTTCATGGTCGAGTACTTTTACTGACTCTAATCCAATAATTGTTACAGCTCCATTCAAGGTGCTGTAACCTCTCTTCAACCAGGTACCGTCTCCTTTTACTTTTAGTTGTTCAAACTCTTCACTTGTGTCCTCTCTTGGTTGATCATCCAGTTGTGTGTCATCCCTACTAAAAAAAATCATGTGGATATCCACATGAGATTTTCGACCATATTCTCACGTGGATTTCCATGTGAGTATCCATGTGAATCCTCAACAAAAATGAGCCAAAATAAAATATCATTTATAAATTGTAAGGATTAGAGGATTTTTTAACCAAATAAAAACACTTCAATTGAGAGCCTTAATTAACAGTTTATGCTGGCTCAACAAAAAATAGAGGAAAAAGCCCCGAAGGGCATAAAAAACCTCTCAAAATTGTTTTATGCAAACAAAACGCGGATGCACCCTAAAT
>JAWWML010021568.1:0-17314 GCA_035047165.1 Ormyrus rosae
TAAGAATGAAACAAAAAATTTACGCAATTGTAAAGGTAACATAATACGACATGCTTCTTCGAATATTTTAATAATTTTTAAATCATTTAATATCAAATTCATTGTAATTGCTGTCTATTTATAATTATTATATGTTACATTTTTATAAGTACCTACTTCTTTAAAAGAAATGACTCCATTTACATGATTTAAAATTAGTTTTAAAAAAAATCTTTCAGAATCTTTATGAGAAACTATATTTAAACGTTCAACAGCGTAAATTTTTTTGACGTAAACTAAACGTTTGATCTAACTTTTTTTGTAAGTTAAAAGTATAATACTGAAGTATTATAATGTATTTTATGTTACTTGCAAATTTTTATTTTTTATTTAACTCAAACCATGTAATTAAAGTCATTTATCAAGAGCCTTCAACTCATTATTATCTTCAAAAACTATTTTTTGCTGATTCCCTGTATGAACTCCCTAACGGATAACAGTATGACTTTTTCCACATAAAAGGAATTCATGTAATCGCCATGCTGCTTCCATTGGACTTAAATATCGACCATCAATATATTCATTTATTTCGTCATATATTTCATGTTCTGGCTCATCATTCTTTTTAATTGACAAAAAGCTCTATCGCTGCCTTTATGTATATAATCAAAAACACAATTAATACTTTGAATTGATGCGCAATATTTAACATTTATGGGACATTTATATTTTTTTAACAAAAAATTATTGTAACGAAGTACTATTGAATTATCTACTTTAATAATTGCATTATTTTTTTTAATTCGATATCTATAATTACCCACATAGCACGGAAAATTGCTGGAATTTTCATGGAAAGCTTTCATGGAAAACTTCCTGGAAGATGAAAATGTCTGGGACAGATCAATATCAGGAAGATTGCACGAAATATAATGTAAAACTTGCAGAAAATATTTCCCGAACGGATACTAAAATATTTCATGGAATATTCCTAGAAAGACTACGATAAGCTATTTAAAAGACTCAAGTGTAACATTCATTGAAAACTTGAATCTTTCAAATAGCTTACCGTAGTCTTTGTCGGAATATTCTATGAAATATTTCTATATCCGTTCTTGGAATGTTTCGCAGAAGCTTATAGAAAACCTTTCTGAGATATTTGATGTAATAATCCCCATTCACACTTTTCGAATCTTGTTGTGTTTTCTTAAAGTTACAGGAAGCTTTCTTGGAACATTCCAATGGAAGCTTATTGAGAGTTTCATTTAACTTACAGGAAGCTTATGGGAATCTTACACTGTAATATTTCTTGAAAGTTTCACAGGGAGGCTTTCATGATATGTGTGTGGGGAATCTCCGTACGAGATTTTTATTCAAACTTTCATAAATATCGTAAGGAGTCATTCTGCAATCTTCCGTAAGTGTTTCTTGTAAGGTATAGTTTAACATTCATTAGAAGGTCACTGGAATCTGTTACGTTATCTTTTCGCACGTTTTTCGTGGAATATAAAAGTGAAAGCTTGCAGTAATGTTACAATAATGCTCGTGGTAATCTATAAATATATATACTCTTTACATCCCTTCAAAATTTTACAGTAATCTAACAGTAATCTTACTTGAAAGATTACTGAAGCTTTCAATGAAAGAACGCCTGGTTGATAAAGATAATCTTGCTGGAAGATTCCGGGGAATATTTCAACTTAAGATTAAACATAGTTTGCGTTGGAATCTTCGCATGAGCTTTTTATTTAAACTTTCATAAATTTTGTGTGGAGTCTTCCTGCAATCTTTCATGAATGGTTTTTGTAAGGTGTAGTCGAATATTTATTAGAAGGTTACAGTAATATTTATTTTAACTTTTATTAAGCTTTCCATTTGGTATTTATTGAATGATATCCATAGGCTTTCTGAAATCTTTTTGTTACCTTTCATGAAAGATTCCTGTTTGGATATTTGGAACATTCCTTGTAATGATATTATAAATTTCCTAAAAGATTTCATGTAAGATCCGTCTTTTGCTTTCTTTCATTCTTTCTTGTTAGGTTACATAAATGTTGTAGTAAGCTATCTTCGTAAGTTTTTGTGTAATATTCCGGAAAGTTTCATATACTTTCCTACAATCTGTAAGGAATGTTTCTGTGTAATATTACATGAAAGTTTGGTTGGGAAGCTTTCGTACTATGTGAGTATCACAAGAATTATTTGTTTGTTTATATTGAAGATAACCATTTTTTTGAAATGCTGTTAATGATTGGAACTGTTTAGGAAATTTTTTTACAAACTTTTTTAGACGGAGAATTTTCATTATTCGGTCAGTGTAGCATGAGTTTTATAACTAATTTTTGTAATGTTTTATTATTATCAGATGGTATTTCAGCAGAGATATGTTTGTCAATTGCATCTGGTGTCATTAATTTATTATTATGGTTTAACGTTACTATAAAATGGACACGTGGTAAGCCTTTTTTCTGCAATTCAATTACAAATACAAACACTCAAACGGGTCCGTAAACTTCATTCTTTATCATATTTTCAAGTAAACTATTAAGGAGTCTTCGGCGTTTGGTGTCGTAGCAAGTGAAGGGGACCTTGGGCCATGCTTTAAATAAATGCTTATTATTATTAATTTTTTTAATAATTGCGCGTATTATAATCGTACCTGAATGTTAGAATAAGAAGCCGTTGAAAATTCGCCAAAAATTAGGGAAAATGAGAAATGAGTATGATTTACCGGGGTACCCTGTGATTTTTACGTCCCTGCGAATTGATAATTTCATTCAGGTTATTTGAATTATACACTATTTCTTCAATGCGCTATTGTCAAACTAACGACGCACTTTAATTGCAATTTTCTTTTGATTGAACATGTGAACATAATGTTTTTATGGATATAATAGATAATAGATTTCTCAGAATCAAAAGTATAAATATATCTTTGTTTCACGGAGACTCGTGATTTTATTTCGGAGTATTAATCGATTTTGTTGAAAAGTCCCATAAGGTTACGTGTTAAAATACGAATTTTTTGAAAGCGATTTTTTCGAAAATGCCTTCGTCAATCATAGCATTTCTTTCTCGTAAATGAATCTGGCGTAGTTTATTTTATACTATTGTCGAGTTTTAGAGATATACGTAATTTTATTCAAAAACGCCGAAGACTCCTTAAATTTTGTAAAAAAGTAATCTAACTGTAATATTAGCTATACCATTTGGATTAGTTCCGATAGGAAAGTTTTTCGATATATTTTTTATTTTTTCCACTTAGGGTTATGTGTCATAGTTTGTGACGAGGGAAACGAATCTGAAAAATAAAAAAATTAATTAAATTAAATAAATGAAAGAAAAGAAAAAAAATATATTAAAAAAAAAAATATTAAACCGGTTTTCCTGGCAATCCTTGGTACTTCTCCGCTAGCTGACATCCTGGGTTGAATGGAAGAAAAAAAAACCTGTAAAAGAAAAAATAAATATTAATGTAAAAGAATAAAAGGGTCTAAAGTTTAGAGAATTAATTACCTAATATTAGATTAGCGGCAGGAAATTTACTCTGGGAATTATCTGTAAAAAAATTTTTTACAGATTTTTAAATTTTTATAAAAATATTTTATAAAAATATTTTAAATTTTTATAAAAATATTAAAAATAATTTACAAATTTTTAGACAGTTTAAAAAGAGAAGAAACCTATTAGTCATTGGAATTTATATGTATTTATATTATAATGTAGACTTTTGTAATTGATATTAAATTGTTCTCTAAAGTCTAACCTTTTTATCACGTCTCGCTGATACTACAACTTACCCGCGGAAATTATGCGGCGCGAGACTGGCGAGCGCATTACACACGATGTAGCTCTTACCTTGTCGCTGTCTCGTCCTCGGCTGTAGGCTGAAAAGAGGCGGGAAGCGGCAAAAGCAAGAAAAAGCCAAGCGTTAAATAAAATAATAAGCACTTATATTTCAAGAAATAAAGAGTAAACAATGTAAAGTGGCTACGAAGCCAGAAAGCACGCTCTTAGCATTAAACTAAACTATAGCTTCGCGGGACTATTCCGCGTTTGTCCCGTGACAAAATATATTTTCCGATTTACGGCTACCTAGTCGTCGCGGAGTCAAGGTAGCTTGTCCCGGGACAAGACTTCGCGGAAGCGCGGTTGTCCAGCCGGCAGCACCCCATCAGGTCCCAGCTTCCAATCGACACACACACACACTCAACAACACACTCGCGAGCAAGATTAAATAAATGAAATGAGATTTAAAAGCACTAAAATGAGTCGAGACTCGTGTCTCGCCGAAACATTTCGTTCGTATCGTCTTTCTCTAGTAGAATCAGCAAAACTTATTCAAACTTATCGAATCCGCGATCACGCGTCTATAAGTTTTCCCGGCAAGCGAGAGAGTGAGCGTTCGAAAATTGTCGGTGCTCTCCAGTCCCGCCGTAACAGTGTTGTCAGTTCTTCTCCCTTGAAGTCGCAGGAAGGCGGTGGCACTGCGCAGTCCCGTACTCGGAGCGGAGCTGTGGCGGTCTTTTCAAATTTGAGGAGCTTTTGCGGTGGATCAGGCCGCTATTACTTTTTACCGCGCTCCACGCTCCTACCGACGGGATGGTCTCGCAGACGCTTGACCGCCACCCTACTCGGTTTCACGCCTCCGGAATGCAGAAAAAGCTGATGCCTTCGGTGCCGTGGTAGCTGCTTATCTCATACGATGCGCGGCTCTCTCGCTGCATCCGGTCGCGTGCACACACACTTACACACTCGCATTCGCTCTCTCTCGCTCTCATACTTAACGCGCGCAGCTGATGAGGCACTGCCGACCTCTCTGGCTTGCCTAGGCGTCGCGTCATAGAATTTCTCTCATAAAATATAGGAAAATAAGCATAATTAATACTACCTATCTAAGCGAGGACTTGACGCTGGAAGCAAACCAGATCAGCGTCTCCTTGGAGGCAAAGTGAGAGATCCAAATAAATAAAGCAAGGATGGAAAAAGGAATTAGGATGGGATGGTAATCAAGAGTAAAGAATAGGAAATAATGGGATTGCCAGGGAAGGAAGAGATGGGAGCCGCTGGTTGGAACTTGTTACTTAGGAAAAAGTTTAAAAGGAGAGTTACCAATATTTACCTGAACTTGGCAGGTTACTTACTCGATGCTATCCCGGTGATGAAGGGCGGGTGAGTCGCTGCCAAGACTTGGAAAAATTGTTGTGATGTGGAGTAGCTGAGCGGAGGAGGTTAGGTTATCCTCGCATCGCCGCTGAAGTTCAGGGCCCTCCCAGACCGACAGCACACCACTTCCACACACATACGCACTAACACCCACGAAGTCGACGATGCCGAACACGCACCAGGGGGCCGACAAACTCATCTCCTCGGCACAAGACAGCTGCAGCGAGCGAGCGCGAAACACATGTGCGGAGCACATAGCGCGGCGAGCAACGCATGCGGCGCTCACATTGGCGGGTCCACCGCGTTGCAGGCGGCGTCTACATTGACGCGTCTGCCACGAAGCCGGGGGAAATGATAATTAATATAAAACGATAAAGGCATGCGCACACCGATAAGAAAATCAATTAGAAAAAAAATGTGAGAGTAGAAAATTAGGCAAAATCAGACTAATTGGAATTTGTAATCACGCGCCGAATTGGAGAGGGCGCTGCGCTAAATTATTTATTGGTCAGATAAGATAGGACACTTCGACGAATTAGGGAATAGAATGATTCGGCGGAATTAGAGCGCTTCAAGGAAGGATATCCTTCAGGGAGGAAGGGTCGCCATTCCGTGCTGATTAGTGTAACTGTACAGACGTGTTAGCATTCGCTTAATTTTGGCTACACCATTTTGAATTGTAAAATTTAGAAGTTTTTTCGGTTTCGAAATTTCGTGTGTGGATCCAGATTGGAGTATGGTAATCTTTAACTAATAAATTATTATAATTAATTTATGAATTTAAAATATTATATTTATTTTATTTGTATTTGTATTTCCCCTTTTGCTAGACATTTTCCTCTTTACAGGTGCCAGACATTTTCTTTTTCCAGGTGCCGGATTGAATTTTATTTTACAGGAGCCAGAGTCTTTTATTTAAATTTTCATTTTTTTTCCTTCCAAGACTTTTTCTGGTGCCGTAACCGTTCCCGATGATTATTGCATTTGAAGTGTGTGCTTTGTGATCACCCGCGCCTTTGTAAATTTGTTAGAGTCGCGCCGTCGAGAATTTTGTGATTTATCAAAGCGTAAAAGAATCGGGAAAATTAATAAACCGTCACAAGTTATAAATAAATTCGGTCTATCAATATTTCTTACTATTGCCATTGCATCTGGATAATGCTGTTGCATGCATCTAGGACTGCCTATATAAGTTGATGGTTACGCGAATGAATCAATTTCCTAATTTTTCTTTTATTTCAAAATTTTCTGATATACTTGATGCACTATTTATGACATGATCTATTAAACCTTGGTAACATTTATTACGTAATTGTTTTTGGTTTTTTTTTTTTAAAGTCCATTCTGTTATTTTCTACCATTATCTATGCATGTATAAAAAATTGTTGAATTAATTTTCCTCCAAATAGTAAAGGACTGCAACTCTTTGAATTTGATCTGTAAACTAATCTATAAGAACAATGTTGTAATATTGTTAAAAACTCTTTTTCCGAATCATTTGGTCTTTTATTATAACCAATATACTCCAAAAATCGACTGACGAAAGTCATAATGGAAATACCATTGGGTCTACGTCATGTGATAATTTATTTAAATGAGTGTATTCTTTTTCGTTTTCTAAAGTATTTTTAGGGTATATACATAGATCATAATTATCTGTAATTCCTGACTTTGAAATAATAATAGCCCCACATTCAGATGTCAATGGTTTATTATAATTGTGTTTTTGACCCGTATTTTTACGAATGAAATATAATGTTTAATTTAATCATTCTTCATTGTTTGTCACTTCTATCCTCCACTTTTTTTGTATTATTTACTTCTTTTCAATATTTAAAAATGATGGAATAATTCTTTCTTTCGTAATATATTATTTTAACTTTGACTTTAAATTGTATTTATTAAAAAATGCACTTCACAAAAATTTATACAGATATGAATATCATTCTGAAATTTAAGTTTTTAATTTAAAATTTAATAGCTCGTCAAAAGAAAATAAAAATGACAATAAAAACAAGCAACAAGGAAGGTGTATATGAGAGGGAAATTGAGGGAGGACTCTCATCCACTTCCAAATATGCCAAAATGTGACAGAATTTATTCAAAAAATGAGGGGGGCTGAGGGGGAGTAGGAGGGGGGCCTATGGGGGCCTGAGGGGGGTCTATTAGGGGGGGATGAGGGGGGCTACCATCTTTTTCCAAATATGCTAAAATTTGACAGAATTTATCCAAAAAATGATGGGATGTGAGGGGGGGGGGCATGAGGGGAGGAAAAAAGTGGTTCCTCACTCTTACAATTATATAATATAGGATATAGGAAGATATATATACAGATGCCTAAGGTGAGTTTCCAGGATTTTTCTATAATATAAGTTTATCTAGCAGTTAACTTTATAGTTTTAGCCAATAAATTGTACTAAAATATTCAAATATTGTTTCATTCAGACCTTTATTTTCTTTTTCTTTATTAATTTCTTTTATTATTTCTTGTTTGATATGCTCCCTCTTCGGTCTCAAGTTTTATTTGAGTTATAAGTTGTTTTGATTCAATACGGATGATCCTGACATATTATTAGCACGTTACTAATAACTTTTACTGGAGATCCTGAGTTATATTTTTTAACAATTTCACTAGTGTAATAAACATTTTCACACAATATACACACTCCCACTCCTACTGTAGTTTGCGGTTGGCACTTGTAAAATTTAGTGAGCGAGGCATCTGGCGGCTCCTTGCCTCCCGATGTCATGATGACGACTCATTGAAATATTTACTAATTTACTATGATTTAGCTCCATAAAATTAATTCACCTCTTTCCAAACGGTATATTTCTTAATAAATCTCGCTACAAAAGTACATATAACTTGTGACGGCGTGGCTCGGGACTGCAAGCCGCACAAGAGAATGGGGAGAGAAGGTAAATCTATAGGATGGGAAAGCTATACGGGAAGAGGATACCGGAAGCTCAGGGGAGAGTGTGGGGGAACAGCATGCTGTAGCTGCCCAGAAAAGCAATTAAACACGCATATTATTTAACTATATATACAAAAGAAATCTTTCTTGAGCTATCCAATTTACCACTGTATTATTTACACTGTAATCAAATGGGTGCCAGCCGGGACGAAACGCGACGCCAAACACCAGAATCCAAGTCGTACGTCCCGCGAGCACACACACTGTCGCGATCGCGAGCGAAACTAAAATTCTCGGATTTCAATCCGAGATCAGAACGGAATTAATTACTTGTAGAATAGTATCCCAAAGATCATTCAACGAGATATTACACTGAATTATTTACGGAACTTTCATCTAAGATTTCATGAAATATTTCATTTGTTATATTCCAGAAGCATTTCACATATCGATAGGGATATAATATTTCTTAAACCATCCGAAAAAATTCCGAAGGAATTTCAGATAATCTTTAATGTAACATTTAATGAATATTTCAGAAATATTCCAATGAAAAATTTAAATCATTAAAGTAGTAACAAAAGTTATATAACATTTTTTTTATATGAAGAAATATGAAAAATCATTAACATACGCCTAGTAAATAGAAGTTGACTATTTTTGCATGGTATTATTACGAATTAAGGTTGAAAATACGGAGAGGTTTTAAAAGGAATATACGCATAAAATTAAAAGTATATTTTTAGATAGAAAATGATTCTATATTGTATTTTTACATAAAAGTAAATTTTTATTTTAAAACAATGTATTTTTCCCAACTCGCGCATGAAATGACCCTGATTTCAAGCTAGAAAGTAGCGTAGAAAATCGAGCATTTCAAACGTTTAACAAAATTGTTTGTCTGAGGGAGGAAATAGTACATTGTGTACCAAGGGTGCAAAACAGCACATTCCCGCCCGTGGTGCACATACTATTTTTCGATACTGGTGGCGCAAAATTCGATTTTCCATGCCTTTTTCACAGTATTGAAAAAGTCATTTTTCCATATTGGTTTCTGGCGCCGCACAGTGTACTATTGTTGAAGAATTTTTCTCTAAATCAAATATCTCGAGAACGGATGGAGCTTTTGCAAAAAATGAAACATGATTTTAAAGGTCATTCAATTGTCAATATAGAAAAAATAGACTAAAACATTAAGAAATATTTTTATGTAATAAAAAATGCTTCTAAGTGTACCATTTTTTTTCTTTTTTTTAAACTTCTTCCCATTACTAAAAGAAAAAAATTTTTTTAACTTCATTAAACTTATTTCTTATAGATTCTGGATTGCTGAAATTAAATACGACAAAAAAGGTTATCAATTCCAACATAATTTCCATAAAAAATGTAGAAGATGTTGATCTTTTCCAGTAATCTAGCATTGCAAAGTGTTATTACAATGTTTTACGTATAAATGATTACTTTTGATAACATAAAACTATATATTGTTCCCATAAATAATAACCTTGATCTTAACCTTTACCATAAGTTTAATATATCAGGAACTATATACACTGGAATAGGATTTACTTTAGCTCATTTTAAAGCTTTTTCGGAGTATTTGAAAAAATGTCTTGTAATTATTTATTAAATGCACTGCCTTAACTTGGCCATCAGCTTGAAGTTGTATTAATAGAGATAATTTTTAAGGGTTATTTAGGCCTCCAGCAAATTCGTGAAAAATTAATATAATTAAAAAGTTCTATACCGTAATACAGATGAAGACCTTCAAAATCTGCTTTTAACATGTTTTTTTACATGCAACGTTTTTTGCATTTTTTATGAAAATTATCTCGAAATTGATAAATTTTTTTAGCGTATTTAATTTTGACAGTCCAAAATCATAAGTTTTATGAAGTTAAAAAAAATTGTTTTCTTTTAGTAATGGGAAGAAGTTTAAAAAAAAAGAAAAAAGTGGTACACTTAGAAGCATTTTTTATTACTTAAAAATATTTTTTAATGTTTTAGTCTATTTTTTCTATATTTACAATTGAATGACCTTTAAAATCGTATTTGATTTTTTGCAAAAGCTCTACCCGTTCTCGAGATATTTGATTTAGAGAAAAGTTCATCAACAATAGTACACTGTGCGGCGTCGAAGTGCTCGATAACCAGTTAGCGTATTTGTTCATACGTTAACATCTATGGTTCGAAAGGAGCAACGAGAAATTTAAGTGAATAATTCAGTTTCATACCTATGTGAACACGTGTGTCATTTACGTGTTGATTTTCTGGAACTTTTCTCAATTCTAATGTCCAGTCGAAACGTTTGAAACCTGTGACTGTGATATCGTCCAATAAGCGTAGTCCCTAGGCATGGTTACTCTTGCAACTTTCTTATTCTAGTAATGGCTGCCCTATAGTATTTCTTCTCTCGCAACAAGAAGTTGCTGTTGTGAATATTCAGCAGAGTCGCAACATTCTTTGCTTGAATAGCTACTTATCAGGTGATCTAAGTTGGTAATAAAAAGCGTTCAATACTCCCTTAATGAGGTTGCTATGAAGTTTAGCCCTTTTTAATTAATAATTCCTTGTAGACTTATACGTACGTATTTTAAACTATTAAGGGTAGGGTACAGTCAGAAAAAAGTTCTTTATTTTATATTCTACATTTGTAGAAATTTAAATATGTTTAGTTACATAAGAATAAAGAAATGAAAAAATTTTCAGCTTATTTAAATCAAATTTGAAAGAGTGTTGTTTTAAAATGTAATCAAAAAAGGAGTTTATTGAAAATGTCTCCTGTACGGCACAATTTGAGATATTACTATAAACCTCAAATTTTTTAATACGTAGTGGTAAGACCTATAACTTTACAGAGGCTTTTGTTTTTAAGCTCAAAAATACAATTTTAAGACCTTTTTAAGTTAGCGAAACATTAAAAAAGTGAGAAAATGCTCTAATTTTAACAATATAGTTGTCAATAAAAAAACTGTCAAATTATATTAAGAACAAAAGCCTCTGTAACTTTTTTGTAAACGTAATAATTAATATGCGTGTACAGTTTTAACTGGATCTGAAGAAAATTGCCCCGTAAGGAAAATTTTGAAGATTGAAAAAGTTGATTTTGAGAAAAACCACTTCAAAGTTTCTTACAAAAATCATTTCATGGCTTTATTAGTTGAGCAGTTCAAAATTTTCCACCACTGTACAACAAATCTTCCTGCTTTTTTAGTAAAGTTTCTGATGACTGCTGATATTTTTTTTATTTTGGTGCACTTATCAATACTAAGAGACTCGTTTCCAGCTAATATTTGCTTCAACTACTCCATGGTGTATTCTCACTATCGAATTCTGACTGCTGTTACGCGTCACAGGCGTCACATACTTTGTATTTCGTAGCACATTTCGTATTATGAATCAAAAAATTAAAAAAATAAAACATTATTTATTTTTATGAAATTTCAGTAAAAATTTGTTTTTATTTTATTATTTAAAAAATAAGCATTGAAATTTTTTTATTTTGACTCTAATGAATGCTTTCACACAATCTTTGATACTTCTAGAACACATTTCTAAAATAAAAAATTAGTTTTTGATGATTTTTTACTGTACCCTACCCTTAATATAACATTAATTACGATAGTCCTTAACTTATATTAAAATTCATATGAGCTATTATCTTGCTAACACATTTTAATGTAAGTTGCTATTTAAGGTCCTAGACTTTCATGAAGATGCGGAAATTAACGTAAAATCGATAAATATAACTTCAAAATATCATAAATAAGACGTATGATTTTTTTATATTTTCTCCATGGTTCCTATTGAGAAAAATAGCAATAAACTTTACGTGAAATACACAGGTTCTTATGGGCTACGAAATATTTTGACTAAGGAGGTTAAGAATTTTCGCGATCAAAAAAGCAGAGATTCAGTTAAAAAAGCGATAGTTTTATAGAAAACAATCATGGAATCAAAATGTGCTCGTAACGTAAACAAAATGTCGAGTTCGTAGGCTGCGGATGGGGCGCGCGGTGATCGGGACGCCGCTCGCGGGGAGAGAGGGGACCGCGCTTTCCTCCTTCCGGCCACGAAAGGCTAGAACCTCCTTAATTGTAACGAAAATGTTAACCAAGGGAAAAAGACGCGAAAGATTACGATGACAATGTGTTTATAAGTAAAAGTAGCTTAACTAAATCGTATTAATATATAAGTAAACAGTTTACCTTATACAGAGTAAATAATTTAAGAATGAATAACAAAGAGAAAAACATAAATTCACTTACCCACGTCATTTGGAAATGTAAAAAGAAAGCTATCTGGTTCAACCGTAAAAACATAACTTCTGTTTGAAATTTTCGAGCACTCTGTTGCCTGCGTTATTAGAATTTCTAAGTTGCTTTTATGGATGGAATCATCTGTAAAAAATTATTAACACTAACTTAAGATTTTCAATAATTAATTATAAACATTGGAATTAAATATAAGTATGTTATATTTCATAAATTTATACTGAAGAAAGTGCTATATTTATTGAAGAAACTTTTCTAATATAAATTATATAGTGTTCTAAAAATGCAAGAGAAAAATATTCGGAGCGGGTCGAAAGCCGATTTCTAAACGTAAATTTCTGTAATATTTTTATCTTGAATGCTTATTTTGAGCAGAAGGTAACTGTAAAAGAAGCTTAGTTTTTCTACGTCCTTTACTCGTGATAAAAAGTGACGAACAGGCAAGCGAGCTTAGATCGGAAGGAAAGTTATATTTGTTCAATTAGTTTTAAGGTAGCCCATTTCGATTAAAAACGGCATGAACCCAATGTTTCATTAACGAGATTAGAGACCAACACGCTTAGAAAGTTTGCCGTAATTCATGAAAATATGTTTTATGTTGTCAATACCACTACCTTTAATAATGTGTTCAATGTTACTTCTTTTTTTTATTCCTGTTTAACGCCACTTTTATGATGTAGCATTTTTGCTACATCATAATTTATTAATCTACACCGAACATACTTGTCGTTCCCTCCGGTTAGTCCTCAGAAAGGGTGACGTCGAGCTCAAACTCTTACCGCGAAACACTTCTAAAATCTCTTATGCTTTCGCAACTGCTAGGCGTGTTGGTAGCCAGTACCGTCGGGGTCCTCCGCCCTGATCTGCAGTAGGCAGCTCTCTCACTCGCACTTTCACACACTCGCATTTACATCAAACAAAATACAAAATAAAGCCGCACACACGAAAACGCTAGAACGCAATATATAAGAGAGCAGCGCGGGGTGAAAGTAAAACTTTAAATAATTACAATTATTTGAATAAATATTCAGTGCCGACGAAACTAGGAAAGCATCCGGCGTTGGTCGCAGGATCAGCTGCCACGCCGTTGCCACTTTTACCTCGCTCTCGCTCCTCGGCAGCTGGCAGAGAGTTTTGAAATTTGAATTTGCGGTAGAGCCAAGTCGCTTTCACTCAATCTGTAGACTGGTAGCCCTCGTACAAGGTGAGAACGAGGATCGCTGGTCGCACGCCGAGAGTGTTACCCATTCGGCTTCATGCATTAGGATTTCAATGTGGTGCTGACAGTTGATCTTCGATGGTGCGTCCTGAAATTTCAAAATCGCGCGCGCTTCTCTCATCCATCCACGCACACTCTCACATACGCAAAACTCCGACGGTGCGGCTGAATACTCGTGCATCGCTTCGCCGTGGTTATAATCATATTCTTTGCGCAACTCTGTGAAGGAAATTCCTTCATAACTCCTTTCTCCCTAAATCAACCCTGTATTTTTCATAGAAAACGAAGGGGTGATACACGAATATGAACTCTATTATATATTGCTTATAGTTGGAGGAAACGACAAATTAATTAATTGATTAACAAATAATTATCAAATAATTCACGACTTGTGTTGCATAACGAAAATCTAAATAAAATCAGTAAACAAATAGATATTAAAATCGAAAGTATTATTAACGTTTTAACGAAACGATTCTGGCATGTTCTGCAGATTATCTTCCATTCAAAGACAAGACAAAACATGCAACACTCAAGGAAAAGAGTAGCGAGACCAGCAAGATATGGGACAACTACTTTATTCGAAACTTTGTTTAGGAGTGGAGTTCACCCCTTTGCATAGCCTAGCGGTCTTCAGGAGGAGCGTTGTCTACGCTCCTCCTGATATCGTGGACAAGCTGCTTTCGTGACGTCCATCCGACCACAACGGAAACAAAATCGCTGTTCCCCTATCAGTAGCGGACACTCCAAAAGTCTTTTAAATACCCCAACAAAAAATAGTCCAAAGGTGTTAAGTCTGGAGATCTTGGAGCCCGCTCTACTGTACCTCTTCTACCTATCCATCTTTCAAAAAATGTCTCATTCAAGTATTGTCTGGCATTTTCACCGTAATGAGCTAGAGCACCATCTTGCTAAAACCATGTATTTTCAAATTCATTTCCTCTTAAGGCCTGGATAGCTGGAACAATCTGATTTCGCAAAAGTTGCTCATAACTTACAGCGTTCAAATTTCCTTCGATAAAAAAAGGGACCTATTATTGTATCACCTACCATTCTTGCCCACACGTTCAATTTTTGAGGATATTGAGTGTGATTTTCTCTCATCCAATAAGGATTTGTATCGGACCAATATCTACAATTCTGACGATTGACTTCGCCATTTAATTGAAATGTCGCTTCGTCTGAAAAAAACAATATTTTGTAAAAATATTGGATGTTCAGTTATCATTTCCATCATCGTCTCACAAAATTGTACCCGGCGATCAGGATCATCCTCATTCAATTCTTGCCCAAGTTTCATTTTTTAGGGATGAAATTTGTTTACCTTTAAAATTTTAAGAACAGATTTTTGATCGATGTCCTGTTACAAAGCTACTGATCGAGATGATTCATGTGGATTTTCCACAAAAGACTGTAAAACATCCAAAGATTTTTCTTCATTTGTTGCTGCTTGTGGTCTTCCAGTAACTGGACGATTTTTAATAGACCCCGTTTCTTCAAAACGTCTTAAGGTTTTTGAAACTGTGGATTTAGACAAAGGAGTTTCGCCATCGCCGTTTCGAAATGTTGCATTAAAGAGATTAACAACATTAGTACACGACCTTTGCTGCTCACCCCAACTTCTCATCATTAGAAGAGATATTCGCTCTCTTTCGGACAAACCAAACATTTTAAAAGTTTTTAAAAAACAAAAATGTAATATTGTTATTGTAACCAACAAAAAAAAAAGAATTAAGAAATATTTGACGAATTTGTCGAATTAGTTCAACCTCAAAACACTATTTGTTCTTTTTTATTGGTCAAGTAATTTTTTATTTGAAGAGTCTATTTAATGATAATACTATGACAACAACAAAATCTGGTTTCAACTTACAATTAGTAGAAGTCAAGAGCAAATAAAATTTTAAAATCAAATGGTAAAAATTTTTTAATTAAAAATACATTTTTACAAGCACATCTATTTTATTTATGAATTTTTACTTCTTTCAGATGCCTTTGAAATAATTCCGTATTTTTAATAAACAATGAGCTTTATAGCTCATAAAAGAGGAGAAAACGTGACTTTTGACCAAAAAAAACGTGACTTCAGTTTTTGACAATTTTAACGATATTTTATGCTTGAAGTAATGAATTTCTATCTTTTAAAATAAAAGTTGAATGCTGCAAAAAAATGAGACCAGGATGAACTGTAGGGAAAAAAAAGGGTTGCCCCTCTTTTTAAAAAAATTTTTCTTTTCAAAAATTAAAAAAAATAAATTAACGATAGATCTTCAAATTGCTTTTTATTCGTTTTTTAACAAAAATCAACCCTGTTTTTATATTTTTAAAAATCCTTTTTCGAAATTTTTGCACATTTATTACTCAGAAATGAATTACAATTTTTCATTAGTAGGCGAGGAGAACTACCTCAAAAATAGTCGTTTGAAATAACTCGGTTGACCTTCAAATAACCTTGAAAATGAGGTTCGAGGTCAAATCAGAGGTCATCTTTGGGTTCCTCGTTTAAAGTTACCTAGGGTATGACCTTTGTTTTTTTTTTACCACTAAACTATTGCGATTTGTAGGAAGTCATACTTTGACCTCTGTTTGACCTCCAGAGGTTATGATAACCTCATACCTAAACACATATCCGGACGTAAAATTTTCCGCTCTTTTCGATTCCGGCATCAAAAATAGGGGATCCCATTTGAAAAAATGAGGTTGACCTAAATAACCTTGAAAATGACGTTTAAGGTAAAATCAGACGTCATCGTTGGGTTCCTTGATGAAAGTTACCTAGGGTATGACCTTTGTTTATTTTCTTTTACTATAAAAATCAGGAATGAGAGAAAATTCAGTAGTATAGAAAATGTCAAGGCAGTGATGAAGATTAATATTGTAATACATTTTACGTGCATGATAGTATTATAAAATACATTTCGCTTGTCAAAAATTATTATTAAGGGTATCATTAGTTAAAATAATTGATTTCAAATTTATATTTCATTTTATAAATAATGTTTCCTATAGTAAATATTTTTTCATACTAACTACGTTCTAATTTTGAATTGAATCGAATTGATTACTGCTTCGAAATATTCACGAAAATTTGCAGTAATAGAGCTATCTAACGGATAGAAAACAAAAAGTAAGATTGATCATAAAATTAGCACTGAAAAAATAATTGACACAGAGGTTTCCCAAGGGACAATACTTGGACCATTATTCTTTATTATATATATGAATAATCTACTATTACATATGTCAATGGACTCCATCTTCGCGTATGCCGACGACACTGTCATCATCGCTGCTGATAACACGTGGTACCAGGCACAGAGCAAGATGAAAATTTTACTAAATAAAGTAGCTAAATGGTTAGCATTTAATAAACTGTCACTAAATATATCAAAGACAAAATTTATAACATTTGAAAACTATTGCGATAGTGGACCGCTAGAAATGAATATAGCAATACAAAACAAACAAATCTCAAGAACTGAAAGCTATAAATATCTAGAAATATATGTAAAGAAAAAAGACGGTTTCTTTATTTAAATTTCCCGCTCATTTTGCTTATCGGTACCGATAAAGAAAAGCTCTACTTAGATCAGCAGAGTAGAAGTTGATGATTAGATGATGAGATGATGAGATGATGAGAATAAGAGAAGCACGTGGCATTTAAGAAATAAAATAAAATTTAAATTAAAATTAAAGTGTAAAAGAAGTTACAACAAAATTTATTAATAGACTTAAAATTTCGTTTCTTTGATTTTCAGGTG
>JAWWML010021579.1:0-17311 GCA_035047165.1 Ormyrus rosae
CAAAGCTTGATTTAGTGCATGATTTTTATGCAAGCTGGCGCGAAATCGAGCTTTGAGTAAGGAATTTCAAAAATTCTGTTTTTAGGACTTTAATTATACCAACAACAAAATTTATATATAAATTTTGTTAGCTTTTCATTAAATTCTAAAATGAGCATATAAAAATAAAATAATAATAAAAACGCGATAATAATGCAACAATAAATTAGTTAGGAGGAAGCTAACTGCCAATGACTTGGCAGCGGTTTTTGAATAGCTGTATCTTATTGAATAATTGATTTTTTTTTCAATTATAGACAGCTTATTATTCCATCTATTACTAACGTTTCAAAATTAAAAATAATTTTTAAAATTCATGAACTATTGTTTGTTTTATAATGATTTTAAATTAGGCATGGTATCGTGATTATTATACACTGAGAAAATATTATTGGAAAAATTGTAAGAATTTCGTATAAAAATTACTATCCTGTGCAGGGAATCAAGCCACAGACTGACGATCTAATATTTTTTATAACTCAGAATGGTAATATCCCCAAGCTTTTAAAATTTACCATACTAGATTGTAAATTTTTCTAGACTTCTAGGGATTTATCATTATTGGTTCTAGTAGATTTATTCAAGGCTTGTTAATCAATTTTTCTCTTTTAATTTATACGATTAAAATTTTTTTTTATATTTGAGAGAATTTTTTCATAAAACAAATTAAAACATATGTTTTCACAATTACCAGGGCTCAGTTATTGTACAGTAATATTTCGTGTCCGCAGTATATTCATTGTAGATGCAGATTTTATTTATACTAATACAATTCTCGTTTTTTGAAAACCTAACCCTAATGGTAAACGCTAAACCTACGCGATTAACTATCGTTATCTACAACGCTCGCAGTTGTTTTAAAGCAAACAAAACTCTCTTATATATCAATCGCGGCCAGATCTGATATATCTGATATACCAGTTGCGGGAACAACAAAAATATCGTCGCCACCTACCGGGAGACTTAAAACTTATGTATGCAACAATTTCAGTTTTTTATTGCGAGCATAATGTTACTATAATTACATTTTTTCTTATGCCTTTCTCTTGGAATGTAATACAATTTACAGAAAAAAAGTCATTCGAGATTTTAGGCATATAATCAGCAAAATATTGATAATTCTAATTTGGATTCCATATTAACTTATTTATAAATCTGTAATTTAACATAAGTTGGTGTTTTATATCGCCACACTTTATTAATATTCAATCGTGACGTAGTAACTTTAGAAACGGTTTTACCTATTTTGTGCTTAGCTTCATTTCTTAGACAACTTATTTTGCCTAGAGGACCAAAAAGTTTCATAGAGCGAGCATAGTGAAGAAGGAAGTGATGCTTCGGTTTTAATCCTTGCAGGAAGATTAAAAGTAATGTCGATAAATTTCTTATGTTAGTACTTTCAAGTAGTTATGCGCCGTGGTATGAATATTTGAGCTCCAAACAATAATAATAATATTTTTTAATTGTAAATAAAAGGACCAAAATTTATCATTTTCAGGAATGACATGTCCTATTATCAAATTAAAATTGTCGACCAAGCAAAGCATTTCGCTCGAACTCATTATTAAACATCCATTTTTTACATGAGAATCAATAATGCCTGAAGGTTTATTTACAGTAACTTGGCAACCATAATCAAATGCACAAATTTTGAAATTCAAATCCTCTAATGTTAAATATTTCTTATTATAAATGAATTCATTTAAAATTCTTGCCATATCATATCTAGCAACGCCTTCTAGAATATCGTGCATTGGATCCACGGCAACATTCTCTGTTACATGGAAATTTTGAAGTCTATGCAATACACATTTTTCCTTAATTTCAGATTCTTTAGAGTTTTGAAGTAATAATAGAGATTCATAGATACTTATTATTCTCATAATCATAATATAATGATATAGGCAAAACTAATCTACCAGGCTCGTGTTTCCTATTTTTCTAATAGTCCTCTTGTACAAAGTTTTCAATAATCTCTGAATCATTGTTTAAAAATTCTAAGTAATTTTCGATTTCTTTAAAAATATTAGGCAGTTCAAAAAAGATTTTTAGAACACTTGATAAAGGTATTATTTGAATATTAACAGGTACTGGAATCATTTTTTTATATAAACAGTCTTTCTTATATTCCATTCTTTGACCTATTTCAATGGTTTTAGGTTCGATATAAGTTTTTAAATTTTTAAAATTTTCTAAACATTTTATTTCAGTGCTAAAACCATCTAAAAAATTCGCAGAACGTTTTAAAATAGTATCTAATTGAAACTTCTCTGATTTGCTCATGTCTAAAGACAGTTTCTTTTACGATATTAGCTATTAACGCTTTACAAACACTTCGACAATCATTTATCAGAGAAAAAACTTTTTTTCTAGTTAAATCGCTTTCGAGGTGCAGCTTAGAAACAAAACGCAGTCCTATATTATGTAAGGATTCATCTGTCAACATATCAAAAGATTCTTCAGAATATAAATAAATATTTTCATTTAAATTATCTTGACTATTTGACGTTTCAAACATTCAAACATAACATTCTCATTTATGCTATTATCATTAGAAATATCCTCATAAATTTTAATCTCTACACTTTTCATAAATACATCTTCTTTTACATTATCGATGTGCACCTTTTCTACTGGTTTATGTTTTCGCCTGATGTGTTTTTTGAAAGAGCGAAACGAAGCATAAAATCTGTCACATTTTAGAAACGCATACTTATAGTTGTGGGATTGTTTATGAGAATTAGCTATGTGACTGATTAACGTCGTAAGATTACTAAATTTTAAATCACATAACTTGCATTTTTCCATTTTAATTGCAATTAAATTCTAGATACGGAATAAAATACTAATTCAAATTTCTAGTGATACGACCATTTTTATGACATATTTTTCGAGTCTTCTGGTAAATTTATATGAAATAAGCATTTCTGAACAAAAAGCCATAGTGTATTTGAAGTTTCAGGATATTTGCAATCAAATACAAAGAAAATCTTCAGAGCTAATTCAAGTGCCTTTAAAATTGTAGATTTCTTGTAATATTACTATGTAAAATTCTCTAATATTGTTCAATGGTCCTACTGCTACAACTAACGGTTGAAATGTTTCTTCTCTACGTCGAAGTTTATCTTTCAATTCTGTAACTGTTTTTTTCAGATCAGCAGGCGTCTAAAATAATAAAAATAAATTAGATTTAAAATTTAGAGTACTTTTTAGAAACGAAAAAATAGTTCTGCGACTCAGAAAAATCAATTTACGTGCCAAACATTATGCAGTTAAATGTAATAAAAAAGGCGACATTTTATATTTAAAAGCACGAAAGATCTGAAAAACTGCTGACTGCACTTTGGCATGGGTTCATCGTGTTGCATGTCTGCTGCCGCGGCCTGTGATGTATAAAAAGGCATGCAGCGCTCTCAATTTTGGAACACTGCGAACAAAAACTGAGAATCCCTGCATCTCAACGCAAGAAGCCGCCACGTTCAGTGTTTGGCATACATAATTGAACGTATTATACATATATGTAACTGAACCAAAGGTTTCTAGTACATCAAAAGCTTTGACGCACATGCTCAAATTTTAATATAAAAAAATAACCTGAATATAGAGAATAAATGTTTCTCGGCTTTCGTTGACGGATAACTTCATAGGACGCTAATTATCGACAGGAACATTCTTTTTTTTTCTGGATCGTTGAGAGCTGATGAGGTATGGAAGCAGATAAAGAATCATAAAATCTTCTTGATCTGTAATGTTATATCATTATTAAAATATTAGAGGTAAATAATAAATTAAGAGTTACGTATGACTCATATCGACTCATCGTACTGGAATTAATTGTTATTAAAATATTAGAATATTTAATATATTGCTTATAAATATTGACGCAATGAAGTTAAAAATGGTATGAATGTCTTTATTTATCCTTGTATAAAATACCGTAATACTTACTTTCTATCAATCCACCTGCCAACAAACTGAAAATGAAACCTTCAGCGCTGAGACTTCTTCGCAGTCTCAAGATGTTTTTTGATGCAGTCTTTTATTTTCATCCAGTCATCTGCAGAAACAATTTCATTGTTTGGATAAAGTCTGCCATAATCACATTCAATCTGAAAATAATTTTTTTTTATTACGAATTAAACAAAATTTATTATTTAAATTGAAAGCAATGAATTGATTTTTAAAAATTATTTTAGGTAACTTAATTATTTTCAATTTATTTTCAAGTAAGAAATACCTAAAGTAAACTTAGTAAAAATATTAATTTACCAAGGTTTGTCCTCGCTCTAATTGCAAACATAAAAAGTTTGAAATGTAGTCATTGACGGAAATTCAAGAAACTAACTGGTGCCTTCTAACATGGTATGTATCCTTCCAATATATTTCAATAGTATTCCAGTCTTCCAGGTTTGTTTTCAAATAATCCAATTTATTTGAATCATCCTGAGTTTGCACAACTTCATTCAATGGCTCTTGATTATTCTTTACTGTAGCAGCAGTTAAGAGTGTAGTTTTTCGTAATCAGTTTTTTTCATAATAAAAATGGTCCCATAACTTTCCACTTATCGGTATTTTTGTACTCCCAACGCGCCTGAACGCAGTGAAATATGTTGATTCATTTTCGTTCTTAAATATTGTTACTATTTCTCTAGCGAGAATTTGGAATCTTTCACACGAAATCCTACAAATTTCTTATAAATTAATATAAAAAATTCAGGAATTAATATAAATATACAACTTAAAGTAATAAAATGAATTGTGGGACTCAAAGCAAAAAATAATTGAAGTTTATCCAGAACTTACAATGTTATTGATTTGAGTCCTTCTATTTAAAAATGACAATTTTAGCAAAACAATTCATTACCGAAACTTTGCTAGCTGCTATTTAGGAGGAATAGGACGTAGTAGCCACTCCTTCTCTCTAGCTATAATTAGTCTGACTAATTTGTTGCGCGTCGTTTCTGGTAAAAAAAGATTGTTTTCTTCGTACTCTCTAATAATTTCTTTTCCTCGTCCAGTGCGATTCAAATATTCTTCTAAGCCCTGTAAAAATAAGGTATAAAATAATAAAAAGAAATTTTAAAGAATCGATAAAATATGTTGAGCTGTAAAAAATATGCATACGGTAGTAACTTCTAAAACATTATCCGCTTCTTGATTGACTATCTGTGGATTTTGGTTTTCTTCAACGTTTGGGCTTCCAACATCAACACCACAACATTGTCATTATTCCCTTGAGCATCATTATTTGCATTTTCCGCGTACTCCTAAACATAAAACAATTATAAACTAAATGTGCAACTAATTATCTTTATCAAAATTAAAGGAAAAAACCTGAAAGAAATATGCTTTTATTGGAAAAAAGTAGTAGACAATGGATTCAAAATGCACTTGCCGGGAACAGGTTATTAGGTTAGGAAATTACCTGCAGCACAACACCAGCCATGATCTATTCAAATGATTATTTTAT
Source organism: Ormyrus rosae (assembly GCA_035047165.1). Taxonomy (NCBI): domain Eukaryota; kingdom Metazoa; phylum Arthropoda; class Insecta; order Hymenoptera; family Ormyridae; genus Ormyrus; species Ormyrus rosae. The sequence continues at coordinate 5,510 of JAWWML010021579.1, forward strand.
TAATAAATGTAATGATAATATAATAGTTTTAAATATCTGCATTTGACAATTAATAACAATATTATAAACAGTGTTAATACTTACAGTTTATACAACTAAGATCCTAGAGGTTAGAGTCCCGGCTTCGAGAACGAGACACGTACTACACCCGTTCCGCCAATATCAGTTAGACAGCCACGCACTATCACACAATATACTTTCTTACTCTAGATATTAATAATGCAAAATAATGTAAAACATTTTATACTTACAGTTTATACTATAAAGATCCCGATGTTGGCTAGCGATAAATCTTGTCTTAGCTCCGTGCACGAGACGACACGTTGAACGGTTATGTAGTCCGCTCGCTTCACGTTACTTTCCAGATTTATAATAAAATTCGTGATTAGATCGTATAAAATTTAAAATAATCAATTTTACCATAATATATAGTAATAATTGCGAGTTTTTATGTGAAATTTTTATTGTTCAAATAATAAAAATTATTCTGTTTCTCGCAAATAGTTCACTTGTAACAGTTTGTGGCTGGATTCTCAGCACAGGATGGTAATTTTTCCAGCAAATTCTTAAAATTTTTTCAATAATATTTTCTCAGTGTATATATCATATAGAACAATCATAATTTTATTATTATTAATATTTTATTATGATTTTTTACTTTAGTTTCAACAATATCATTCAAATTAAATAAAAGCTTACTTTTCTTTAAACTAATAATTACTAGAAAAAATTCAATGTGCTTGAATTTTTTATTTAATTTTTTTCAAAACGAAACTAGTGTGAAAAAGGTAACACCAGGTTAAAGTCACCTTTTTGCTTTTGTATTAAACATTATTTTATTATACGACTTGTACAAAGCTTTATTTTAGCCCATGCATTTTATCCAAGCTTGCTCCAAATCGAGCTTTGCGCATGGGGTTCAAAAATTCTGTTTTTTAGGACTATAAGTATTCCAATAATAAAATTTATATTTCAGTTTTGTTTACTTTTCATTAAATTCTAAAATAGACATATATAAAAATAAAATAATAATGTAAAAATAAATAATTCATTAAATATAGAATAGTTTGAAATTATGTTGTTATATTGATTGTTTTCAATGAATCTCGGAATAATATTGAACCGATAAATTAGTTAGGAGGAAGCTAAGTGCCAATTAATTGGAAGAGGTTTTTTATTTGCCGTAGGAAACATTTACTAATTAGGAACAAACACGAAATTTGGGTCACGAATTTCCTTGAAATTCCGGGTTATGTTTTCTAATGTTAAAATATGAAGAAAGTCGCGCCTATTCTGTCTACGCTCGATTTTTCAACAGTTACGATCTTTTACCGAAAATCTAAAAAAAAATCTATTTTTGTTTAATCACTTATAATTAACTTTTAAACAGTCAATTTTAAAGTACCTTAACTCCCGGAATTTGAAAGGTGAAATCAAATCCTATCGATTAAAAAAAAATTTCGTCCAAAAATCTTTATTTGTTCCAAAGTTATAGTCAAACTAAGAATTACCATTAAAATAATAGCATAAAGCATTCATTGACGTAATTTTAGTTTATTTTAACGGTTATTCTTTGTTAGACTATAACTTTGGAACAAATAAAGATTTTTGGACCAAATTTTTTTTTGTAATCGATAGGATCTGATCTCACCTTTCAAATGCCGGAATTTAAATTACTTTACAATTATCTGTTTAAAAGTTATAAGTGATTAAACAAAAATCGATTTTTTTAGAGTTTCGGTAAAAGAGTTCATAATTTGAAAAATCAAGCGTTACAAGGAAATCCGTGACCCAAATTTCGTGTTCTCTCCTAGTAAGTTAGTTTTTCAATTCCTGTTTATACGTTCCATTTTAAATTAATTACTTTTTGTAGACAATAAAATAGAGTCTCCTTAATCGTACAACATTATTAAAAATGTTTCTATAGTACGCAAAATAATTCTTACAATTTATTAATGATTTTTATTACAAATTATTTTTAGTTAAAGAATAGATGCCAAAATAACAAAAATGAACTGTTTATAAAAGTATTTATTCATATTATCTACATTTTTTAAAATGATATGAGGTACAAATACAGAAGAAGGGGGAAAAGGGGAGAAGTAAGAGAAGGGGGCGCGTCACATATTGCAAACTATCCACCCAGCATTGAGACCACCGCGTCTCACACAGTTTCCTCTACAGTTGCCTTTGTCTATGTGAATTAGCTACGCTAAGGCCTCCTGCACGACGACACCTGGATCTCCCCTTAATCGGGATATTCATTCACGGGGGATGCATGTCTCTTTCTCTCTTCCTCTCTTTTTCCAACATTATCTTATATTAGTTAAATTGTTTTATTTAGAAATTTATAGCTAATATACGCTTAGCGCGAGAAGGAGATAGACAGATAAATAAAGAAATAAAGAAAGAGAGAGAGAGAGAGAGAGAGAGAGAGAAATCGCTATGTTTCTTTGGAGATAACCACATATTAGTAAATAAACAGAGAAAATAATTGTTTAAGAAAACTTCAAAACAAGTTAAAGTTTCCAAAATCTTATGGTATTAAAAAATAGTGGAAGTTAAAAAAGAAATCATAGATTTTGCAACTAGTAAGAAATAAGAAGTACATTAACTTGAACAGGAGCAGCAATGATAGATTAATTAAACTTAAAAAAAAAAATCAGAAAACCACTTTAAACGAGGAAATCATCTGTACTGTAAAAGATATGAAAAATCTGACCGAAAGCTTTTCGCTGGCTACGTCACTAGGAAAAAAAAAGAACGAGGAGGAGCAGGAGGGAACGAAACAGGCGACAAATGTCAGCGCAGCAAACACTCGCCCGTAGCAAATTAAAATCAGGCACGCTTGATCATTATAGAGCCAAGAGCCTTTGAGAGAAGGCGCTCTAGCCTGTATGCTTTCATATAATAAGAGAAAACTAGCAACGGCCAGAAAGCATAAAGAGAGAGAGAGAGAGAGAGAGAGAGAGAGAGAGAGAAAGAGATTGTCAGGAGGGTTATTTGTAAAGCGCTATTTTTCGCGAGTGAAATTCTGCATTTGCAAACTTAATATCAAACCATGTAAAGGGAAAATCTAAAGATATGTACAATAAAATCTAAAGAGATATGTAAAACAATATATAACTTTTATTTCTTCGTAATATAGTTTTAAGATTATAAAAATTGTATTCGAAGGCTATTTCTAGCTATATTCAAGAAAACTAAAATATGATAATAATAATAACAATAAAACAATCTATTTTTTTATGATTAATTCTTGTTGAGCTCTTACGTAGATTAAAATCTGCACAATAAATAATTTAATTCACTACTCATTAATAAAAAGGTATATGACATTCGAGCACGGTTTCATTTTTAAAAAAAGCATGAAAATCAAGATCTTTTAATATACTTTTTTATGTATTCTCTATAATTTATTTTTAAAATTTGTTACCTTTTCTAAAAAATTGTATTCCCATGTAAAAGTTGAAAATATTCAATTAAAATACAAACTCGTAGAATAACTTTGGTGGGTAAACGTACTTACAATTGGTAAGAATGAGTTTCTTTTCTATTTTATGCTGTTATTCCTCTTTTCTACAGCTTCAATGTTTCTGTTGTAAACGAAAAAATGTATCAAAGAAATTAAAAAATTAAAAGCAAGAACAAATGTAGTTTTTAAAATTTTAAACCTGAATTTTTGAAAAATCATTAAATTGGTATTATACCCATAAAAAGTGTCGCCTTTAAATTAGCTTTGAAATCAATAACTAACTATATAATATATTCATATGTTCTTTTGATGATAATAATTTCAATTTTTTATCAAAAAGGCCAAGATTACACTGTTTTGGCCCTTTGATGAATAAAAATAGCTATTCTAAGATTTTTGCTTTATCGCAACTCAAAAGTTCAATAAATTAATGGATTTTCAATTTTTATATTTATGTCATTTGAGACTGAAGAGGTGTAATCAATTTTTTGATTCATTATTTTTAAAATTCAATAAATAGGAGAAAATTGATTACTTGGCTAAATTTAAGTATCGCATGCATTTAAGTATATAATGTTGATATTCTTCAGTACAACTTCATTTAAAGTCTGAATCTTAACCTTTTCTGCATCTATACCGTCCGCCTTCAATACTATAAGTTAATTAAGACTTAAACAAAAGAAAGTTGTGAAATCAGTTTAATAATGTAGAAAATTTTATGATACTTATTTCTTTGTTGGCACAAAGATTAAATAAAAAAACTCTGCCAACTCAGCATCTTTGTCTTCAGACATAAATTTGTTAAATTTTTTTATTACAGTTTCATTTTTAGTCTGAATTTTTCCATTGTATCTTCTACGTAAACGTTTTCTACGATATTTATTTCTTTACAATTTAAACAAAAGAACCTTGTGAAATCAATTTAATAAATGTTGCAACCCACGTAAAAATCAAAGAAATGGGCAATATATTAGAAAGAAACTAGTAACTCAGTTGACAACAGCTTAGCAATGTATTTTTAACGCGTAACATCCAATATATGTCCAGTACTATTTAATTTATGCTAAATGATTCTCTTTTGAGAATACTATAACTTAAGTAGAAAAGTAAATACTATTATATTTTCTCTTGTGTTACCAGTAATTTATAAGTTAAAAAGTTTTGTTTAGAGATTTTTTAATTCATAAGTAAAATGATAAAAATAAAAAAAATGTTCCCGAACCTTTTTAAAAAATTTTCAAACCAAGATCTTTATTCTTTTTAGGCAAGTTCTTTACCACTGAGCTATTCTTTTATTTACGTCAATAAAATTATATTTAGGTTAAAAGGTATAGCAGCTCAGCCGGCGATTTATAGATATAAATAAAAGAATAGCTCAGTGGTAAAAACTTTAGCCTAGAAAAAATAAAATTCTGAATTAGAATAAACAACAATTTTTAAATTATAAATTACTGTTAGTACGGGAAAAATACAATAGTATTTTTTTCTATTTAAGCTATTAATATTCTCGAGAGAGATTGATTTAGTAAAAATTAAATAGTATTGGACGTATATAGGATGATGCGCGTTAACGATACATTGCCGTATTCACCATTTGTTTGATTTTTACGCGGGAAGTTTGTTTTTATTTAATTTTTGTTTTTGATATTTTCTTTTATTTATTCCTATTTGGAAATTACAGCGACGTAAAATTGTCTACTTTATTTTAAATAATAATTATTTTTAATGTTTTTTACTAATAGTAAAATCGTTGAAAAAATTTTGCACACTATTTCTTTTTGAAACGATTTATAAGAATAGTTGTTATCTTTAAAAAATTAACATATGTTTTGTTAGTGCAGTTACGTTCCAAGACATTGTCTTTGCTATAAATATTTTATTAAATTAAAAATTGAAATTAAAATTATTAATTTAAAAGACTGCTTAAGTTTATCAGGGATTAATTAAAACTCTAACACATAAAGATTATGAAGATGTTACGACTAAGCTGTCGAAATTAATCGACCGACTTTACGTCGAGCGCCGAAAAACTCAAATTAGAAAAAATCAAAAGTGTAACATCTCCGAAAAAGGAAATGAGCATCATTTACGAGCATCGGTCTAAGGGTAAATAAATACATAAGTTAAAAAGTTTTATTTAGAGATTTTTTTTTCATTAGCAAAACGATAAAAATAAAAAAAAATTTTTTACGCACTCAAATACAGAACTTTGTTCTTTTTTGTAGGCAAGCTCTTTCCACTGAGCTATTCTTTTATTTATGTCAATAAAATTATATTTAGGTTATAACGTACCGCCGGCTGAGCTGCTATACTTTTTAATCGAAAATATAATTTTACTGACATAAATAAAAGAATAGCTCATTAGTGGTAATGTAGCTTGCCTAGAAAAGAACAAAGTTCCGGGTTCGAGTCGATGTTCGGGAAAATTTTTTATTTTTTTATTTTTATCGTTTTACTAATAAAAAGAAATATCTGAATAAAACTTTTTAACTTATGAATTACTGATAACATGAGAAAAAATTTAATAGTATTTATTTGTGTATTTAAGCTATAGTATTCTCAAAAGAGAATTATTTAGTATAAATTAAACAGTGTTGGACATAGATTAGATGATGCTCGTTAACAATATATTGCCAAGCTATTGCCGATTAAGTTTTTATGCTTTACCAATGTCTTTCGCATATATTACTAATAGCACTTTCCATTATATTGCCCATTTGTTTGATTTTTACGCGGGAACTCAATATCATAATTGGTTTTCAATCATTCGCAGCACATGATCTTCTTGGAGACTTTCACTAGATTATACTTGTCCTGATTGAGAATAATTTATTATTTTAAATCAGAAATGGTTAAAACAAAATTATAAAAGAAATACAAAGAATCACTTCAGAATTCGTGAATTCAATACAGATATACTAAAAATGGTATTATAACCAGCTAAAAAATATCATGTGATATTTCATGTGACATATTATGTGACATTTCATGTGATATTTCACGTGACATATCATGTGACATTTCATGTGACATTTTGAAACCTTTCGTCACATGAATTATCATATGATATGTCAAATGAATGTCGGGAGTAAATAATATGAAAATTATAAAAATATAAAAACTATAAAAGCTTTATAAAAACACTGAGAGAAAAAAGTAGTTGAGAAACAACAGTGTCGCACCGATAAATACAGACAACTACCATTTTCTGTTAATTTAACCAACCAGAAACTGTTAACTGAACGGCCCAGTGAGGTATTAAAGCAATTGGATAGTATGTTGAAACAACGTTTAAATTGTAAACATAATAAAATTAGAAAATTTATTTTCCCAACTCGGGCATGAAATGGCCCTCATTTCACGCTAGAAAGTAGCGTAGAAAATCGAGCATTTCAAACCTTTGTCAAAATTGTTTGTCCGAGCGGGGAAAAAAGTCATTTTTCCCCGCCTCCGGCATGGCTTACCGGGCAAAAAAGTTACTTTTTTTTATTTTGAAAATTTTTCAAAAAATTTTTTTTATTTTTTGAATTTTTTTTCTTTGTTTTAAACTATTTTTTACAATTTCTGTGCACGATTTGAAATGCACGATCATCTATCCAACTTTCTAACACCAAATGTGAGTCTTCCATGCCCTCGTTGAGAAAAAAGCGGTGTGTAACACGGAGTGAAAAGCTATTTCAGACTCGGGCGAGGTATTTTCAGCACTCGTCTCTGTCTCGGGCGCCCTCGCTAGAATAGTACTTAATTAACAAAAATTTTTTCAGGGCAGTTGATAATTTAATTTAAGAATTATAATCTTTTTAAAAAAAAAACACGTCTTTATTAAAAACAAAAGAACCATAAGAGCTATGGTAACTTTTTTTCTCTGAAATTATAGATATTTTTATGCTCTTTAAATTGGCCTTTGTTTGATTCAAATATCTCAATCCTATCATTAGAAAAAATTAAAATTAAATTTTTCAAAAATCGAAAATTTACGATAAAACAAAAACAAATAATCTAAACAAAAAAAATTTTTTTTTATCGCCATAAAAAAAAGCAAAAAAAAATTGAGTTGTAACCGATGAAAATCGGTTCAGTAGAAGCTGAGATCCGGCGTATACATACACAGACACACACACATATACACACATACATCCATACAGACATTTTTCAAAAACCATTTATTCTTGTTCCTGACACCTTAAGATACAATTATAACCAATTTTTCGAACAAATCCAAAAATTACTATCACAATGCTTCCTCTAGGAGGAAGCAAAAGTACAGTTTATTTATACAAAATTACCCCGAATAACTAAACTAAAAGGAGGGGCACTTATAAAATCAATCCATGATCCAAATGAAGCTATACATTGAAATATTAAATTGTGTAGACAGAATAACATATAAGATTAAAGCAAAGAATTGAAATTCAATACCAAGAAAAGACTTGGATTACTGAAGCAGCAATAGTAGTATCTTATGAAAAGAAGGATCAACTTTATATAGGTAGCAAGAAGTAACCAAGTAATACAAAATTACACAAAGAATATAAAAACTTTGTTCAATTGCTTGACAAAATTATTATAAAATCTGAAATATAAAATTTGATAAGATATTTATTGGATAAATTAAAAAATATAAGTAATTCTAGACAATTGTAAACCATTAATGATAAATTAGGAAAAGTAAATAAAAAAGATAATATGATGATTCTTTGCTTATGAAATAACGATGGTACAAAATTAGAAGAACTGAATAAAATAGTTGTATGAACGAATATTTTTGTAAAATAGATAAGAATATAAGGAAAAAAACCGATAAACAAAAATATCAAACTATCACCCATGATTACAAATACTATTTTTTGAAACTGACAAGTAATTTTGAAATTTAAAAAATAATAATATGAAAGATGTAGAGGCGGCGTAGACAAAATCAACACAAAAAACAATCTATTATCGATTTGATTCTACAAGTGATATATTATCACCTTATGCATATAAAATTGATATGGCCAGACATGCTAAGCACAGCTACAATTCTAAATATTTACAAATCTTCTGATAGTCAAACAGGCTAATTACAGTCTGTAATTAGAGATAATAATCTGATCAAACATTAATATATAATAACATTAAGAATATAATAACATTAGAATACTAAAGCAAATGTCAAAACATGCTATTATCTCTTATGCTGATGAAATTAAATCACATCTTTCACTAAAACTTGGAAAGAAGTAGAAAATAAAATTAATACACATGTAGATGACGTTCTAATCTGGCTTAGTTTTAATAAATTTTCTTTGTATATCCCCAATGGAAATAAAAACTGTAGAAAAACGTACAGAAGCGTATGCAAATGTATCGAAAAATTTAAAAACATATTGAAATGTAAGTTTGACTTTCATTTCCGACATTTTGTACATTTTTATACGTATAAAATTATTTATTAAAGTTTTTATTTATTAAATAATTATTAAACTAAATTATTAAATTAATTTAATAATAATAATAAATAAAAATAGTTTAATAATAATAAAAATTAATTAATTTAATTTATTAATTAAACTATTTATTTATTTAATTATTTGTTTATAAAATTATTTATTTTTTTACTTATAAAAGGTAAGAAAACGTACTAAAATTGTCCGACATGAAAGTCAAAACTCCATTTTCAACAGTTTCGTACGTTTTCGTATTACCTTTTTCATACATTTTTTATTTCCATTGGGGATAGACAAAACTTTGTATAACTTTCGGCAATTACTGTGATCAACTTAATTTAAATATAAGAATAAGTGATTAAAAAGAGTTGAAAATTTGATTATCAATTAAAATAGAACAAACATATAAATAATAAGAACAAATATTTAATACGTCTATTTTAGAAAATTTCAAAAATAATTTGTTGCGATTACTGTTTATTTTTAAATAAAAGTAGACGGTCTGTTTTATAACTAAAAATAAATTTTATTAAGGATGATATACACCTACAGATTTTCAAAACATAAATGTTTCTTTACAATTTTTTTGATTCTATAATATAATATCTAAAATCTATAAAAAAATATTTATGCACTAATATAGAAAATTTAAAAAGATACGGCCGCGATGATCTTATATGTTTCTGAATGATTATCCACACTTTGTTAAATAAAAATTTCACTGGGCAATTCACATTTAAACTATGAATCTAAGCAAATCGTCAATTTTTAATTTTTTTTAATATTTTATACCGTTTGAAATATATCATGTGCAAATAAAACTAAAATACTTTTACGATTCTTAGTTGCTTCTTAGTATATATCTTCTTAGATGATTCTTAGTATATATACTCGAAGTTCTGCATTATTATTTATGCAATAGAACACTCACGATTATTCCACATATATTTAAGCTTAAAAAAATTCGAACTTTTTATTTATTTTCATTAAACTGATATATCATAATAATGTTTTTCACGCCTTGACCCTGAAGGGTTATCCAACTGAAATTTACACAGAACGGTCACCCATATTCGCCCTTCTTTTTTTTAAAAAATGTATTTGATGAGTGTACCAATTTTTTAAAAATAATTAATTCTTTTGTACTGCTTTAATAAGTTTAAGAAAAATATTTGATTATCAAGAATTTCTTTTTATTATTATTATCGGATGGATACATAACTTTGACAGATACATTACCGAAAAAAATTAGCAAAAAAATTTCCATTTGAAGTATTATCTATGTTAATAGATTTATTACCTACAGAGAACAACAGGCAATTAGAAAGTATATTAACAAATTCTGCATCCTCAGATTCAAAATAGAAAGAAAATAAATAATCCCCGGCGGGGCAGAATGCGGGGAAGTACGTGGGGGGAACTGTAGGGGAGGAGTAGTTATTTTTAAGCATATAGAAAACATTAATAAATAAGTAAAATTTACGTTATTTTGTGGGGAAACATACGGAGGAAAACGTGGCGGAGCATGCAGGGTAGAACGTGGGGGAGCATGTGGGGAGAACGTGAGCGAGCGTGTGGAGGAGAACATGAGCGAGCGTGTGGAGGAGAACATGGGGGAGCAAGCGCGGGAGCACGCGGTGGAGAATGCTGGGGAGTACGTGGTAGAGCTGTGAGGGAGGAGTAGTCATTTTTAAGCCTATAGAAAATATTAATACATAAGCATAATTTTAAGTTATTTTGTGGGCGAGACTACGGAGGAGTCTGTGAGGGAGAACATGCGGGAGAACGCGGGGGAGAAAACGGGGGAGAACGTGGGGGAGCTGTGGGGGGGGGGGGGGCAGGAATGGTAAATTTTCATCGAAACACGTACTCCCCCGCATTTTCCCTCGCGTTCTCCCCAACATTCTCCCCCGCATTCTGCCCTACGTTCTCCTCGACGTTCTCCATCCCGTCCTCCTCCATACTTATCCTCCATGTTCCCACGGACGAAGATTAAATTGGACCGTGAAATAAAAATTAAGCGGAGGGCAGTTAGGATCGAACTTGATCTACCCGGGTAAGAATTAGCGAGTGTTCTAACAGAGAACTATTCCTGCACTGTTTGCAAGTTCTCTTATTGTCGTAATGACGGCTGAGGACGGTAACTCCGATCCCTGCAGACAGGTTAGACTTTGTCCAATTTCTCACTAGTTATATCGGTCACCCAGACAAGCTTACGGTTCCGTGGTGATTACAATCCCCTAATTCATCCTTGGGCGATTGCAATTGAAGGAATATCCCCCAAGTCCTCTTTACACCTTCCCTTACGGGCGGCTTCAGGTCGGCCGAAAGAAGGAATGTCGGACAAAATGCTTTGGATACGCGGTGTTTGGCTCAGGCGGTAAGGTTCTTGCCTCCCAAAACAAACATCGCTTAGGGCGTGAATTCGAATACCCGTCAATCCGAAATTTCGGAGGCATTTTTAAAGAAATGTCAGCCAGATTTTTCGGTCACTTTATTAAGTACAATGATTGTACTGAGTGCATGAGTACTAACAAGCCTGGCTATTGCGGGTCTCGCTCGACAGTCTCGCTCGGTGAGGTCTTCCGTGACTCTATCGGTAAGAGCGAAGGCAATTGATTCGTACTGCGAACTCAAAGGCCCTAGGATATTTCGATCGAAACAAGCACGACTGTGGTAAAACATACGTGCTTTGTTTACAGACATACCGACGACCTCCGTCGGTGTTAAGCCCTGGCAGCATAAATAGAGCGACGTTAAATAAAACTAAAAAAAAAAGTATTTGTTATGAAAGAAAAAAAAAAATAAAAGTAAGAAGAGTCGAGACCGTGTCGTTTCTACACCGAATTGTTCTACACGCGCGATCTACACGCACTTTTTTGAACAAAAAAATATATA
>JAWWML010021590.1:0-17286 GCA_035047165.1 Ormyrus rosae
TTATTTATTCTCGAGAAAGTTAAGTCATTAAATTGTATCTTTCACCCAACACAGAAAAGATGATTCTTCAATGAAACGATCACTTACATCAAAACTAATTTTCGAGAACAAGACAACGGTAAGAACAGTGGATCTGCTCATACGAAAAGCAAGCTCACCAAGTGTAAAAAATAGAGCACGGCTTGAGGGAGCGCGAGTCATTATTGATTTCATCCGGGGCACAGCAGAACAGCACGAGCAGCGTATCGTCGTTTTCACCCTCGCCGACTTATATACAGGGTGAGTCATTTTGAGACACTTGCGGATCTAGAGTGATCCGCTGCTGCAAGTTCAATGCCTCAGACACCCGTCGATTTGGAGAAAGTAAAACGCAGGAAACATTGGGAGAACGATGGGGTAATAAGCTGAAATCGATGCGAGGGTTTTCTCACCCCAAAACATCTGGAATTTTTCAAGCACCCGGTTGGTGCAGGAATAAATCTTTTTCACCATTCTTTGTCTCTCAAGTCTTCTTTTATTTATTACGTTTTAGAAGGCTATTTTTCTTTTTTACTAAGCAAAAAGTATTTAGTTTGATTTTAATTATCATTTTAAGCACAGTAATGCAAAAAATTATCGCAATTAACATGTGATAAATCATTAAGACTTTGTACACCGTTTTGATAAGTCAGATCAAAGCAAAAAACTTTCTCTAAAAAGTAAAAAGCCTTTTTTCTAAACGAATAATTTAGTCCAAATAAAGTTCTCAAAAGTAATAGAAAGTAGCTTGGTCTCACATTAATAATTACTCTCCAGCTTGGGCAAAAAATATCAGTTGCTAGAAGATGTGACTGATGACCTTAAAGTGTAAAATTTCATCGATTATTATCTATGCATTCAAATACGATGTCGTTCGAAATTAGCAGTCTCCGTTTTTAAACCTGATTCTGCTCATTAGGTCGAGTGGTTTTGATTATGATCTCGAGATACCACACAAAGAAAACACAACGGATTTTGTTGTGTGTTAAAAATGGAAGCTAAAAAAGATTGCTTTTTTGCATCTCGTTCGATTAGTGCCGTTCCAAGCTATTAAGTATATAAGCAGATGTACATGGTTGTATATAAACTCATTGATTCGAACAAAAAATTGAGAAATATTAAGGAAATACACATTTGGCATGCTAATCAGCTAATAACTAATAAATTTAAATTATTAAACTTTATTCCAATATTACAAACATATTTAATTATGAAAGTAAATCATTAATGGATTATTTTGATTAAACAGTAATCTTATTAGTATCGGGTAGAAAATAATTAAATTAATTGATATTTATTTCAATAGTCAATCGGCACATTCTAAAACTGTCATCACAGGTTCGGAAGTCAAACGTCAGTTAGCCAGCAGTAATATCTCTTTAATTTTTTCTTGCTACCTGTCACGTTCCAGCAGCTGACGCAGCTTCAACCTAGAATGTAACAATAGGCCCGCAATGACGGACGGAAAGTGCATTAATTCAGCATCGGTAATTGTACATTAAGACTTTCTCCTTCGTAGGTCAACCTGACAAATTAGCTTTGTGTTCGTGCGCCGAAAAGAGGCCGACGAAGAAAAATAAAGGAGACAAAAAAGAAATCGAGAATAAAAACACGACTGCTTTCTCCTGTAGGTTCACTCGGATCTACCCCTAACGGTATATTATCAAGTCCGCGGTTGAATTTATACATACATTCGAATATGCAGCAGACGCTGAGACAAAAAAAATATTTATCATGGCGGGTAAGTTCGAGTCAAGTGGTGAATTAAAGGATCGAGTAAAGTTTGATAAGCCGACGCCGGATATCAGCCTTTTTTTCAATGAGTTTTTGCGAGGCGATCCATAAAAATTGAGTGTAATTTTGTAGAGCATGTGTACGCATGTATATTAAGTTTTATTGCTCGGTAAATAATTTTGGGACTAGTAGCGATTTCGAGCTTGTTACGTATATTCCTCTATTAAAAAAGTGATCGCGGAAAGGTGAAGCCGAAAATGGATTAGTTAATTCTGATGAATCAACAAATATAATCCTCTATTAAAAAAGTGATCGCGGAAAAGTAAAGCCGAAAATGGATTGGTTAATTCTGACGAATCAACAAATGTAATTGGTTCAAATGACGTTACTATATTTGACTTAAAAGTTTGATTGGTTGGAACCAAACTTTTGAGGTATTGAATCTAATAACTTGTGCAATAAAGAGTAGTTATATAGCTATCTTCAGAAGAAAAAGATAAAATGGGCAAGATCCACAATTATCAGATAAGTATTAGTTTTCTTAATTATGCAGCTTTCTTGTATATTTTTTAAATTTGAAAAAAAAATTAGTTATGTTTTTTAATCATCATTCTTTAAAAAAAAAGAATTGATTCTTTGTCATTAATTATATGTTGCAGAGCTGCTGACACCTGATATCAAGTAAATAATTTTAACGGCTGGCCTGCAATACACAGCTGCAAGAGTGAGTATTAGCATTTAAGAGGTGTGTTTTATTGCTCTGAGGCACTACCGGTGTGCACAAAATACTAATCCAATATTTTTTATGTTTGAAATCAAATAAGATTATAATAATTTCATTTTAGAAGAAATCTTATATTCACAAATGATGTAAAAGTGATCCTTTTTTTATTCGTGTTGCAGTTTTACAGTTCGAGCTTCAGAACTTCTTGATGTTCTGAATTTTTCAGTGGACTCTCTCGACACATAGGCACCTTTAAATGATCTTAGGAAAAAGTTAAATGCTATGAAGTCGCTTTATCCTACTAGGAACAGGAGAAGATCAGTTTACGCAATGGGAGTTGCTGAAAACTTATCTATTGACATCTGCTACAAGAGGTAATATTTTAAATAAATTTATATACAATATTTGATATGTATTCTGTAATAATTATTTTATATTCATTGTGTATTACAATGAACATAAAATCATTAAAATTAATTCACCAATGTATTATCAAAAAAATTAATTTTATTTTTTTTTTTCTAAATAAAACATAGGTACTAAATAAAACATACATTCTGTGGAGTTTCAGCAACATTGGTGTTCCGGAGGTATGACACAATCCTGGTTAGTCTTACGTTATGGCGTACAAAGATGTTGTTATTAGCTGTTATTATTCATTCAGATAAATATTTCCTAATTACATAAAAATGTTAAAAATATCATTAATTTGAAAAAGTTTCAGTTACTTGACATTAAAATATTTCGTACGGCTTTTCACACTGAAAATACAAGTTAAATAAAAGAGCCAGCAGTAATTAAAGCTTTCGTTTAATTTTTTTACCGATCACAACAATTACCACACCCATAAAATCTCCCGACCTCACCTGAAATTGGTCTAAACATACATCCAAGGTAGTGTCGCGACAAGAACCTTAAACTTGGCCCGAAGTCTGGTATCTCTATTGACACGTGCTGGCAGTGCGCGTTCACACGAGATCAGCTACGATAAAAGCCGATATTATAAAGGCAGCCGATGCGATCGCCGCGTCTCTCTAAATTATTGCGCCGTCGAAATTGCCGTCCGACAATTTTATCTCCGCGCCTCGTCGCTACTTTTCCACGATTTTTCGAGACTGGTTTTTCGGTTTGCATGAGAAATGGCGCGTGATTGCGGTCTGTCGACACGCTCAATCCATAACGCTTATGGCAAATTGTTCCTGCTATTTATGGGCTTGAATTTATGGATTCCTTCTCTGATTGGAACTATTAATAAATGCCTTGAAAATTGATTTCTGTGAATCGCTGCTCAAAGAAAGTTGAAACTGAAAGCAGGAGAATCGGATTCTGTCTGGCTTACCGGCAAAATGTTGATCTTACATTTATTTACTTTCTATAATTGTTCTTCAAATTAAACCAGGTCCTGGTTTACTTTAAAATATTATATTCATTTTATACTTATATTTTTGGAAAGTAGGTTCTGAAAAGCTTAAATAAAAGTTGATATTTATTTAAGTAAAAAAAGTATAGTATATTACATACCTAGGTCAGTAAGAAATGCCTGATCTGTGGCTTCCTTTTTTACTGGCCAAGGTGTGTATACTATTTTTCTGCTCGACGTCGCCGGAAAACGGCAACTACAATTCGCGCAGCGGCCAGAAAGTTGGCGCTTTCCGGCCGGAGGGCAGAAAACATATTATTATTCACGATATTTGTTGCATTAAATTCCTGATACGAATTTAGAATCTCAGTCAATTATTTGGCGCATAATTACTCAAAGACTGAATTATAAAAAATGTTCCCCATGGAAGAAAATATATATCAAGATTGAAGTGACAAATGACATCGTGACAAAATCTTCAAAAGCGTTTCTATCTCGTCTCAAAGGCAACCCAATGAACAACCAAATTAGCTGCTGCAGTAACCCAACGCCATTAATCAAACAAAGCAATAGCATTTGACAAAATAACTTTCGCAAATATCCAGCAGCAGAGGAACACAAAGCAGCACGTCGCTCGCGTTAATGGAGGCAATTAAACCTAGAAAACGATCGCGGTAGCCGTTCGTTCTATCGAAAGTGTTCGCTAAAGGAAATCTTTGATAAATTCTCTTCTGTTTGTGGCTGCGGGAGATCTCCGGGTAACAATGTCCTGGTCGCTGCTTATGGAATTGTTCGGAGTGCGAGTTCAGACAAATCTTGAACGTGTGCGAATTGATGCTGGTTACGTCGATGTGCGTAGTGAAGAGTAAGGCGTAAACAGGTAGATGTTTTTTTTTGCGGATTTTCTCGAGTTCGGCTCACTATAGTAGGGTAGAAATTGTTACTGGTCAATAAAAGTTTTCAATCAAATATGCAAAATTATTCTTTGGATTTGAACTGGCTAGAAAAAGAACCGAAATAATTTGAATTAAATTTTTAAGATAATCTTTTATTTTAGAATAAACTTCATTGATAATTGAAATACTGAATAACTATCCTGGAAACAGTTTGGTCAAATTTGCGATCATCTTGTTCGGAGCGAAAATTCAATCTGATTGCCTCCAATCAAATTAAATAATTGCTCGACACAGCTTATCAAGTTATCGACCGAAATTTGATTAAGTGACACAAGAATAGAGTCATTGAGAAAGAAGAAAAATACCCGGCGATCAATAAAATTTAGCAGGAGGTAAGAAAGTCTTGCAAAACGCCACTGATAAAAAAATTGATTAACTCCCAAGGCAGGAAAAAATCCCAAAATCTAAACCCCATTTCAATTAGCCATTATGATTTCAACAAAACTCCCGATTCGTGCTTGAACCCGGCACGACAAGCTGTTCGATACTCAGATAAATCGCTGCGGGTACACGTCACTGGGAACAGGAAACTGCGCGCTGCTCGCAGTAGTCGAGCGACGAGCGCGCGGATGGATTTACAGGCGCGCTTTTAATTGGAATGGGCCGATTACTCGGCGGCAAAAATTCCAGCCAATCGCTTGGTTGCGAAAATTAGAGGAGAGAGTATCGAAAGCGAATTTCGCTGATTTCCCAAGCGAAATTATTGTTCGGCTCTTGCGAAAGAGGGCAAAGGTTTAGTTGGTCCATTTTTATTTTAATTCATTGTAATTTGCGTTTTTAGAGATTTGTAGTGATCTGAACACAGAGGTTAGATAATTTATTTAAGTATTGTTGATGTCGAAAAATCTATTTTTCAAATACAAAATACTAATTTCAAATGTATAAGGGTATGCATTAATAAAGGGATTTTATGGTCGACTATTAAAAATAAAGATTAATCGATAATTTAAAGATTAATTTAGAACTTATAAAATGAGAGAAAAAAATAAAAGTTTGAAAAATTTTCAGCATTTATCGGACATGCATTTTCTCCTCAACGCCAAAGAACAAGCTTTTTTTCTTCAATAAT
The DNA here is from genome assembly GCA_035047165.1 of Ormyrus rosae. Taxonomy (NCBI): domain Eukaryota; kingdom Metazoa; phylum Arthropoda; class Insecta; order Hymenoptera; family Ormyridae; genus Ormyrus; species Ormyrus rosae. The sequence continues at coordinate 5,862 of JAWWML010021590.1, forward strand.
AACTTTCATGACTATTTTTAATATTTGAATAATATTCTATCAGAGACGTTAAAATTTTTTCGAATTTACGTAGTGGTTCAATCGAGTCGCAGTTACTTGCGGCGATCAATCACCGAGGTCTACTAATGTCGAGTGTACAACTGTAAATATATGTAAATGGTAAATGGGAAAAAGTTTTCAAGTACTTCCGATATGCGATGATGCAATTCCATAGATGTGATTACTTCTTTAGTAGGTCTCCTATGGAATGACTTTTCAAATGATAGGTGACGCGTTGATGGGCTTGATTTAACTTCAAATCAAACATAAAAGTTACTTGAATGAACTTGGAAGTAAATGTATGAGAAATCGTATGAAATTTATAATTATTGGAATATTTTAAGTAGTTGATTGAATAGTTGGTATTCAATAAAAAAGTTTGTAGAGATATTTATTTAAGTTTTTGTACTAATTCATCGTCAAAAATTAGAGTTCTTAGTGAAAAAAAAAATTCTAAAAAAAAAAAATTTCAAACTGTTATTCGTGACATAAATTGTTCTCTTATAACGAATGATTTTGTTTTGTTTCTTTTATTAGCACCAATAAAATGTAAGTAAAAATGCTTTTATATGATTGATTTATATATTTAACAGTTAATACTCCCGTTGGAAAAACTCCACCAAATAATTAAACTGCTTATTATTATTAACTCGTTTATCTTATTGAAATAATACTTATATTTTGATTATATTTTAACGATGTACTCAGAAATAACTAAAAAATAATCCCTCAACCCGTGCAATTAAAAAAAAAAAAGGACTGATCCTATTCAACTATTTCTAATTTTACCAGCATTGTAGTTTTCCCACCTGTAACCCCCGATTGTCGCTGCTAGAAAGCCGCGAAAAAGCAGCAATCGAATCATTTCCAGCCATCACTCAACAGTTGTCCGTCTCGTGCCACTAGCCACAGCACAGCACCACCTCTTCTCAGCTTTGACACTCGTCCCGTTCTTCGGCAAAAATGTTTCATAGCCGAGCGATTTCGTTCCACGTTAAATTTCCACACTCGGCGGTCAGGCGCCACTCGTAATGAATAGCTCTCGGGCCGGAAGAAAGGACAAAAATTGCCGGCCAAGGCTAATGGCCACTTCGTGCTCGAGCTTTTAAGGCTGCTGCTGTACGCGTAAGAGTAGCGAGTTAAAATCTCGGACACACTGACCCAGTTTTGTATGAGAAGAGCTGATAAGAACGGGCTGCTGCGGCGGCGGCGCTCACACGCGATACACTCCAGTGCAATGCACCTGTTTTTGTGAAAGTTTTCGGCTTTTCGGATTGGAATTGACAAAAAAGTTTATGATGCTTCTTGGTTAGAGGGAAATTTTCCTTTTCGTATTGATGAATTTGAATTCTTTGAAATTCAAGTTGGACTGATTTTTAATCATATGCTTTCAAATCAAGAAATTAGTAGATTAAATGAACTTGTCACGGATGATTTTTTAAGTGAAAAGTAAATGCATTTAATGGAACTGACATTAAAATCTAGCTAGTCAATCGTAAAGCGGAATCCCCGTTTAAATTCTCAAACATCCATTTGATTATCCGCAGGATAAAACTCTTCTATAAAATTTTGAAGCAGTCAAATTTTTTGAAGAATATTCTATTTACGTTTGAAATGCGATTTATATCTTTCTCTAAAGCAATTGCACGATCAATTGTACCACTTAATATTAATTACATCTGACTGAATTAGGAAATATTAAGAAAATTGAAAATGTAAGTAGTTTAAGATATTGTGTAAAATTATTTATCTAATCATAATCGCCTGAAAAGTGTTTTTTGCCAGCGGACCGAAAGTATTACTTTCTTGCCCGGCGCCGGATCAAGAACGTTGTATTTTCGGCCTCACTAGGCGATAATAGTATACACTCCACGGGAGATAAAATGGCAAACCCATAAAAATAGCTCACCTTCGGCTCGGGTGTCAATTTACACGAACTATGAGCTTGCCAATTCTTTATCTCCCTAGGCGCATAATAATACACTATTTCATGTTGAAATTTTGTGCTAAAAGCTTGCTAAAGTTAGTAGGTAATATATAGGTTATAAACATTCTAATAAGAATATACAAAATCATAAAGAGTACGTAAATGAAACTTGATATTCAAAAATCAAATAGAAAATTTAGGTTACTAATTTAGCATTCAAACTACATCCAGATTTTTCCAAATTATTATTCACCTCTTTCCTCGCGAATTCTATTGTAACTTTTACAATCTTCTACCAAACTATCATTACCATAACCACATTTTCTTTCTGTTACAGGTAAGAATTTCTCGATGTCTTCCGCAGCACCTGTCCATTAAAGTTTCCCAAGTAAGATAGCATCTCTAGTCAGGAATTCCTAAAAAATACGCCGGTTATGAATATTTATTCGTCAATGGGCAAAAATCCCTCCTCCTCCACTTGGAAAAGCGCAGAGAGCAACAATGGGTCAGATCGATCGCGACACAATTCCAGTCGCGTACGCGTCCGACTTACTCCTCCATCGCACGCAAAAAGGCCGACGAGATTGTTTTGCGCGAAATTGATTAGACGAGAAGGAGAGAAAGGGTATGCCGGTGGCTCGTTTTCAATTTGTACGCCTGCCGCGAGAGACAATGGAGAGAGAACTCAGGAGGCGAGATGAAACTTTTTGATAAGATCGGGTGTGTTGTGTTCTGTTGGTTGTATTGAAGAAACGGCTGGAGAAAGAAATGTTTTTTGCGGGAGGTGGCTGCTTTTTTCGGGATCTTGAGTACATAAGAATGTACCGTAAGAGAATTGCGTGTACTTGCGGTTTGCGTGAAATTTGGAAAACTTATTTATTTAGCAATAAAAGTAGGCTATGTTCGTAATTAGTGAATAAATTTCACTGTTATATTAATAACAATAAAAATTATATTTTCCACCTGACGTTAAAAAATTCTTGATCCAATCAGTCACTATATTTCAAATTAGAAGAGCAACTAAGCTTCTGCCTGTACACTGTACACTATTTTGTAAATTTCAAAAGTATTTTCTTCAGTACCAAAAATAACCCTGATTTCCAAAGTTATTAAGCTTGTTGCTTCAATAAACCAGTTTATTTTTCTCGCAAAAAATGGACTTTCCTCCTCGATTCGCAATCGCGCATGAAAAAGCACTCACTATCAGAACTTTCTACGCAATATTTACAGCCACTCCAAATCCATAATCACTGCGCAAGCAGAGTGCGAAAAGGTGACGTGATTACACATGACCTAAGGGGAATATTCGCCTGCGGTGAAATTTCTTTTTCAAAGCCAAGCTTCCGCCTGGAACAGCTGGAATTCGCTCTCTATGACAGCGAGAAGTCTCGCTGCCGCTACTTTTTATTTGTGTTTCCTTTCGGTGTATTCGCGATGCGTATTTTGAGGAGATTTTTGCATGCCGATGACGAGATGTAAATCACGCAGACTGACGATCAATATTTATTTATGCTTGTGAAATTTTTCGAGTAGAAACAAGTCGTAACTACGGCGCTGCTGGCGATAGCTCCATGGAGATGTAAGATTTAGATGTTTCTTTTTACAAGTAAGTCATCGGAAGTATAAATCAAACCTTTTCTGCAATCTTATCTATAATATTATCAGGTAATTACAAGTCATTTAATATCAATTTTAAGTGATTTAAACATATATTTGGTAAGAGTATGTACTTTATACCTAAAGAAATTTGCATTTTCTAACATTACTAACTTGATCAAGAAGGTAAATCTTTACACTCTTAAAAGCTTCATTTGTATAATAATCATCGATATTATTAGCCAAAAATCACTCCATAACAAACCGAAAAATAGCGAATCGAAATTTCAGCTTATTTCCGTAATCCAGAAGTATTCGAAGGCGCGCAAAATTAACTTTAAATTACATCTCACCGGGAAAATTTGCAACTCCCGTTATCCTAGCAAAAAACATTGTACCACATACTCTCACATCCACACAGCAATGAAAAGGCACGTACGGCACATCGACAGTCAATAATAAATCACGGCGGTCGAGGCGTGACGGTCGGCGAAGGGCGACGACAGCGAGCGCCTAGATAAGGGTCATCGCGGAATCAAGTGGGTCCCCATTGTTTTGGGACTGCTTCATTCGCGTCGAATGAGTGATGCACGCTGAACTAAGAGAGGATAGCCGATTTCCCTGACCGACGAATTAGTTGCCTATGGCGTCAAGTTTTTTTAGCCTATAGAAAAGTCGGATGCTGGTTGCTGTTCATTATTCATTGCGATTAACTTGTAATTGCCAGTTGGCCTTGACGGCTAGCTTTGACAGCGGCATTTTTCGAGCGGGTTTTAGTGATGGAAATATTGGAACTTTGGATCGGTGGCGGATTATTGAATCGGAGTTGTTTGTTTTGGGTGAAAAGTCCGAAGGTGAAGGAAAGAGAGTTAAAAAATACTATGCATGTGTTTCAGCAGTCATATATAACTTTATAGGGCGCTTATTCATAAATCATATATACAAATTGGGTCATTTCTAGTTTATGTTTTGGCTAGTAATTTTAGAATTACTGGCACGTATTTTAGTAACTGTATGTTGAGAGCAGTTTCAGTCTCCGGACCGACACGTTATTCTTAATTTAATTTAATTTAACAATTCTCATTCTGTTAAACGTATTTTTAAATGGGTATTATTTACGTTCTTTCAAATTGCCTGACAAAAATCAATGGGGCATAAATTTAATTCCAGCAAATTTTTGTAATTGCTTGATACTCGATTTACTGATTAATAATTCATTATTAATTAAACTGTTTATATTAAAAAAAACTTTAGCTTCTAATATAAAGTTCCCAACAGCTTTAATTTATTAGCTTTCGTGTTCTACATTTGGTATTAGAAAATAGACACCGACGAAGCAAATTCACGAGCAATTCTTCCGTTCGCTAATTAATAAAGGAAAGTAAAATATCTTTTCTTACAATGTCGGCTGTTATAAATCAGCTAAAATTTTGCAGACTTCAATGGTTCAAATCGTATAAAATATCTTCCTATACAGCATTCATCGATCGCCATTGTAAATCACGTACTCCATACTACAAATACTTTAAAATACAATTTAATAATACCAGACATTTCACAGTTAACTAGAGAAAATCTGGACTATTAATAAACTTGCAAACGAATTTCAATAACTCGTACTCGCGATTTGAATTACTAGTGAAAAGGAAGTAATACTTAATAGAATTTATTCCATACAACAAAGCCATGCGAGCCTGACCCTATTTAACAAGGAGAGTGTACACTTGTGTAATGGATTTTTTTGTAACTTTAGGGTACCGATTTTGGTTTAATCACTTACAGCTTCGCAATTATTAATGGTACAGAATTTTAACTATTGGCTATCGATTAAAAAAAATTTCATCAAAAAATCTTTATTTATTCAAAAGTTATAGTTAAATAAAAATTTACAATAAAATTAAGCTAAAATTACATAAGTAGATTTTTTACTTTATTTTAAGGACGTTCACACGATAATTCAATTTCTTGGAATTTACTTGAAATTTTTATGTTATATATATCAATTTAAGTATACTTTGTAAGTGGTAAAAATTTCAACTCATCTTCCGCTATTAAAATTTGAGAAATTCAATTTTAAACTTGAGTTTATTAACGCGGAGAAAGCAGTTATCTTCGAATTGTTGTGAAAAACTGCTTTATGATTGCAATATGTAGAATAATATGATACCAAGTTTATATATAGTAGCTTCCGCTACTAATTTTGAAGATATAGCTGTTCGAAAGATAACTCCTGTACGTTATTTGTATCAACATAGTGCTAGCGCGCGAGCACGTTTATTTTGAAACGTTGTTTTAATACTGTTGCTTTTACAATAAAATTTTTTGACTATTTTATTCGTACGACATACTAATTATAGAAGGCTATCATTATAAATTATCGTAATAAATTACAATTTTCAAAATTCCGATAAAGTTGGCCGCTGCTCCTGAGTGTGAACGTCCGTAATAGTCATTCTTTGTTTGGCTTTTGAACAAATAAAGATTTTTTATGAAATTTATTTTTAATCGATAGTATTGGATCTCACCTTTCGAATTTCAATAGTTTAAATTCTGTACCATTAATTGAGCATAGTTGAGAAGTTATAAGTGATTAAACAAAAAACGATTTTTCTTAGATTTTCGCTAAAAGAGAACATAACTTTTGAAAAATCTAGGCCGAACGGACGCGGCTTCCTTCATATTTTAAAATTAAAAAACATATCGCAAAGGAAAATCCATTACCCAAATATACACTCTCCTTGTAAGAACTACGAAAAACTGCAAAATCATTAAATTTCGAAAATCAGCTACTGTGTCACGCAATCTGTTCTACCGGCATCTTACAGTTACTTGTCACTAACGAACTACCAACAAATACGGTATAGCTGCATGACAGATCACATGAATATTCCGTCTCGTTCAAGCCAGACCAATTTTCCCCATCAATATTCATCCACCACAGAGCCATCTATTCCGCTGGTTTTACAGCCTCAATACCCCCTCCACTCTGGGCAAAGCAGACAAGCGTGAAGAACGCTCTTTTTAGCGAAATACCAAATTCGCCACGCGCGCACCTGCCCTCGCGTGCGCACATTGAAATGCCGGGCCCATATCGGCGGGGCCCGTTAAGGCGGCGCTTTGCCTCGCGGGTCAGTCGGCCGCGATAAGAACGGCCGCTCTAGAATTTCAGCGGATCGATTTTGAATTCATTTTTCCGTTTGTTACCGAGCGCTCCAAACTGTGTTAACGATTGCGGAACCGGTATGCTTGGGATTTAGATGCGTTTTCGATCTGATTTAGTTTTATACGAGGATGTAAAGATTGTACCGCAGTGCTCTTATCGCTGGGAATAATTAGGTATGAAGAAGTGGGACGTCGTTGATACATCGACTGAGGTTGTTAAAATTAATAGACTGTCGATAGAGCAGTGCGGAGTAACTATGATATTGATATTAATGTCACTGTCTTGAATTTTTGCTTTTTAAAGTTACCGAACCGTGTTTAATTCTTTGAATTGCTAGGTTTTAGAAATTAAATTCTAAAAATAAACGTTAAACTTTAGAAAAGTTTTCTTATAAAGATTTATTATTGCCATTTCAATTTTAGGAAGCCATGGCTTATCATAAGTTCGATAATTTTAAGTAATTCATTCAAACGCTTAATTTTAATTAAACGATTTTTCTTTCATCTAAATTCTATTATTAAATGATAAAACAAAATTTATTTTGAATTTTAATTATTATTTTATCGACTAATGGATAAACATTTTTCATCTTAAGGATCTAGAAGTTTTGCTTCCTTCTAGAGGAAGCTTTGTAATAGTAACTTTTCGAGTTATAAAAACATTTTATAATTGTATTTTGATTTCGCAGATTCGTTTTCGTTTTATGGTGAATTTTCGATTTTCGAAAAATTGAATTTTATTTTTTTTTAATGATAGGATTGAGATATTTAAATTTGGACAAAACGCATATTAAAGAGCACAAAATAATTATAATTGCTGAAAAAAACTACTCTAGCCATTATGGTTCTTTTGTCCTTAACAAATACGTGTCACTTAGGTTCAAATGAAATGATGATTTTTTTACAGAACTTAAGTCTGTACTGAAGAAAACTAGTTTCTACATAGCTGGTATGCAAAATTGTATGCAAAATCGTTATTGGTCGACGTCATTTCAAATAAATAAAAGTACGCAAATTCTAAAAATTATCATCTGTTAAACGCAACACCTCCATAACCTTAAATTCCTCTTCAATTTCTCTAATAAGACACAACTCAGCGAAATTTCATGTCGGAAATACAGCCAGCACCAAATAAAATCAGCGGAAATAATAGTCGAACATGGCCGAAGCAAAAGACGAGATCGGAATCTCGCTCAGACGCAGATCGAAAGCTCTTTGTCCTGGCGGCGGAGAAAGATCGAGTGGCGAACAAAGATATCACGATTACGCGAAGGGCGTGGGCACACCGGTCTAATCGCAAACCTACTTTTCAACTCAGCTGGAGGGAAACCTACACTACTGCTGTTTATGGGTCGCTGCGCCGTGTTGTCATTTGTACTGCAGTCGTTGAGTTGTTGGATGATTCAATTTGTTCAAGAGGGCTTTTTAGGGACGAAGCATTGGTGAGAATTGGTATGAAAGTCAAAGTTGGTGAGAGGGTTGGTGTTGATACAAACTATATCTAAACAATTATCGTTATTATGAATTGTACGTAAAGAATACGAGGAATATGGGAGAGTTTGTTTCGGTAAAAACACTAATTTTTAATTCTTAATGTTTTTATTCACTAATATTTCTATAAAATTAAGCAAAAACGTGTCAAATAATAATTAGGTTACACAGGCCATACAGGTTTTCGATGAATTTCCGTTCAGGAAACATAATAATCTGATAAATCCTGCCTGATCGATAAAAAGATTTAAAATATTGCTCACATTAGTCCAAATCGAGCCTCAGCCGTTTAAATCAGCGTTAATCTATACTTATCGGTGTGTACATCGGCGTGTTTTACAAGTGTACGTCCGGAGTTCTTACAATAAATAGATGTTTATTTCGCGCTCAAGGAAAGCCAATGACGTACGCTATTTTCGACGGCGTGATTGACAATGCAAATGTTGAGTTTAGTCCACTTTGTGAGCAGAGGTGTGGCGGTTTTGAGAAATACTTTTTGAGGTTGCTTTGTTGGTATTCAGCGAGAATTTCAGGCGTGCCGATTCTAGCCAAGTTTTGCGGAGTATCCGGCCGGTGACGACCTTGCGAATGTGACCAACTCATTTTGTCAGAGTAGCGGTAAAAGTCGTTAGTGCATTAGGTTTAAATGCATTTGGAGAGGAACGGTGACGAACTTTAGTAAAAAGTAACTGAATTTTGTAAAATCTCTATACCGCCTAGATATTAACTAAATAGGCGTAAAATAATTTATATTGCAACATTTAGACTTATTAACAAAATTAATTCATTGACAGAGAATACTTAAAAGTTAAAGTTGAATGTCATAAGTCATTTTACGTGACACGTCAGATCTCGACTCAGTTTATTACAGTGCAATTATTGATATTATTAGATCTTTTGATCTTATTTTCTTAATAAGCTTAGAAAGTCTTTTGCAAACGCTTGTGCGAAAGCCTCTTCTGCCGATGCTTTTGTAAAAGTACCTTATTTTTGCGCAACAGCAGCAGTAAAAAATTTCAATTGAAGCTTTTAAGTCGGAATAATTTTCGAAAGCCTCGAAAGCAGTTTTCGATTTTCAACACCAGCAAGAATTTCTCACTCTAACTGCAGATCGATCGCTTGCATTCTAAAAGCAAAAAGAAACGGCGAATATACGCTTTCTTGGAGGTAGCTGCGCTGAAAATTGTTGCTCCTTGGATTTATGGGGCTTTTTGCACCCGGTGTACGGAGGATTACTGTAAATAGATTGGGACGGCGGGCTTTTTCAAGGGCGAGGGGGCCTTTATCTATATTGAATCGGCTCGATAAGGTCGGCCATCTTATTAATTTCAGCGGCGATCGCGCGTTTCAACGGAGTCTTTCAATTCGACGCAGGTAAAAATTTTCACTTTCTGTATTTTTTGTGAATGGTTGCAGGAGTGGTTTATTTGCTTCTCATGGGTGGATTACTGCAGGCGTGAAGGAATTTAATATCTAAAAATTATTTGATTGGGAAAAAGTATAATGATATTACTGGTATGTTAATTAAAGACACTTGTATAAACTATGGGTTACCGTAATTTTATAGTAATTATTGGTTTGATTGTTGATTAATGAAAGATTCTAAATTAATTTTAATTATAATGCTAATAGGATTTACTTTTTCATAACTTACAGTTTATTATAAATATTATGAAGCGTTTAATTTCTCCGAGAAAAAATAATGTGTACTATTTAATGGATTGATTATACAGTAAAACCAGAATCAGAATTAAAGATGTCTTCATTAAGGCTCTATTATGCTCTACTTTTAAAAACTTGTGCCTTTCTTGAACTTTTTGGTAATATATTTCTGTGTAGTCCCGCCTAAAGTAAATTTCCACAAAAGCAAGTAAATCTTGCGACATTCCTCAGAAATCCTACCAAACTCAAACTAATAATTCCAATATATCAGCTGCTCGAAGTCGCAGCTATTAAGCGAGTAAAAAGACACCGATCCGATTAATCCCCAAACGAAAAAAAGCCTTCTCACACTTCTCTTCCGAAAATACTCGCTTCCCGGCATCCAAATATAAAAAGCATATTTTTAGCCGCTGCCCCCCGAAGGAAAGAAGTAAGACGACTATAGGTGATAAATAAAGCGGCGCGCGAATATCACCGATCCCGGGAATTCGGTTTCTCCGGGTGGCGCATATAATGGAGAGTCGAGATCGGATTCCTGGTAGTTGGCAGTATACCTTTGTCAGGGCCGTCCGTGATTAAGAACCGGTGCGCTATGTACGCGTGCGTCGAATACAAAGGCGGGTATGAATGAGTCCACCAGGCACGCCCTTAAACAAATGAACGCTGCTGTTTTTTAAAATAGGGATATGCGCCGCCTTTTTTTATTTAAGTTGTTAATTGTTGCCGTTTTAGTGCAGTCGGTTAAGCTCCGAAAAAGACCATTCCGGGAAATCCGACGTACAGGCGTTTTTTGGAATCATTTCCCTAGAGCACCCCCCATATGGAACCAACAACCCGAAGTCTGAACGTAGGTAGCAAGCTTTGTTAAATTACACGAATAAAAAAAACAAACACTTTATTACTGTAATTTTTATAGCGTCTCCCTGAAGGCAGACACAGAAAATTCGTCAACGGCAACGTTGCAGATCACTTGTCTCTCTCTAACAATAAAAAATAAAAAAAGTTGTTTAAATTAAAACTGCCCATTTAACGTCATTATTTCTATAAAAAATTTATTGTTCTATTATTATCTCGTTTTTATTATTATTTTATTTTTATATGCTCATTTTAGAATTTACTGAACAGCAAGCAAAATTTAAATAAAACTTTTGTTATTGGAATATTTAAAATTCTAAAAAACAGCATTTCTAAAATTCCTTGCGCAAAGCTCGATTTCGCGCAAGCTTGAATAAAAATCATGCACTAAATCAAGCTCTGTACAAGTGGTATAAAAAAAATAATGTTCAATACAAGAGAATAAAGGTGATTTTAACTTGGTGTTATCTTTTCACACTATCTTGGTTTTGAAAAAAATCCTTCCTTAAAAAATCCATGAGATGTTAGTTGAAGCTCATCATCGGGCATTGTGATTGGTCTAGAGCATATACATACGTACGATACGTATAAAATTTTACGTATATTACATTACGTATTGCGACGGGCTGCTTGCAGCTCGTCGAAAATATAATATAAATCTCCCGAATATTCTCTATGAATATTTACGGGATC
>JAWWML010021601.1:0-17283 GCA_035047165.1 Ormyrus rosae
AAGGAGTACAACATACTAAATTTTTAGCCCATTTGACTGTACCCCCTTTCCCATTGGTTCTGTGCGGGGTCCTTTAGTTGCGAAGAGGCATTTGAGCTTAGAGTTAGGGTTAAAGAGGGTGGTAATAGAGAGGTGTGATTTTCATTAGAAACTTAAGAATTTAATCGCGAAAATTGAGTGTATAATGCAGTTTAACGTGAGAAAGCTTAAACGATGGTTTTTTTTTCTCTTGATTTACAAAAGCTTAAAAAAAACCGTGCAAAACCGCAATCAATTAACGCTTTCTTCCGAGGTATACACAAATAACGGCCTTAATAAGAAGATCAAATCTACGAAAAAAAAAAAAAAATGGCGTATTAAATCAATGCGAAGGTCGCCGCACCCAGCACACATTCCCATACAAAAGCTAAAGTATCAGCGACGGGTAAGCCGACGGTAAATAGCTTAACTTCGGTCTGCACTTACGCAGTAAAAACAAAAGTACACCTCGCCCGAGTAAACAGGAGTAATTAATTCCCCGGTTCCGCCTGAAAATGATTATCATATTTTCTCTCGGCGTCCCAACATAAACAATAGAAATTATATATACCAAATATTATGATAATCCGGGCCGCCGGGATTCATCGAGGCTCGCCTCGCTTCTTCCTAAAATACTGGAGGTGATTTTCCACAAAATGCGTATATACCACCGGCGCATTGTGTCCCCCCTCCCCCCTTCTTTCCGTCCGCTCGCGATGAGGCGAAGAAGAAAGAGGGTATGATATTCGCGAGTCGGCTACTAAAAATGTATATTATATGTATATGCTGACGGGGGAAGGAGGGGGGGGGGGAGGGCAGGTTCGCCGCGAGACGAATTTGAATTTCCTGTTTGGATTGTCGTCACTTTGAAACTTGCTTTCTTAGACTATATAGAAAATTCATGCGAGACACTGTGAATCATGCTATTTATGACAAGCGCGCGGTTAAAAATAATTTCATTCGAGAAAGGTCGGACCTTCGTTTCTTTAAGCTGGCCCAAAAGTGACTTTTTGAATTTTTTCAGTTCCGCAAGAACTGTTATATAGTGACGACTATGTTGGAGATGTGAATTTTAAAGCTCGAATTTAAAGATTCATTCGGAATAAATTGGAGGCGATTTTGACATTAGAATTTTATATTTTCGAATCGTTCTCCGATCGAAACATTGTCGGGAAGTCGAGTAAAAACAATTTATCAAAAAAAAAAAAAAAAAAAATTATTCCGAGAAAATCGATTGATTTTGTAAAAAACTTGCGATGTTTGTAAAAAATCTGAATCCTCAATGCACTCGATATATTAAAGAAACACTTCGCAGAAGCTCACGTGAATGTTAATTTTTAAACGACATTCTTAGAAGAGCCATTAAATTATTTAGAAAGACCCATTAAAAAATCAGAATATCAAGTGCGCTCAATCGAACTAATATAAATATTCCGCTTTTTGTTTACGTTCGCAGTTGCAGTCGTCGTCGCCTTCTTCATTTGCTGGGCGCCTTTTCACATGCAGCGATTGATTGCTATTTATGGCGAGACGGACCATTATACAACGGGAAGACATGACTGGATAGAAATGCTCTATCTCATTTTCACGTACGTGTCAGGAGTGCTCTACTACATCTCCACGACAATCAATCCTATCCTGTACAACATAATGTCGAACAAGTTCCGAGAGGCTTTCATGGTAAGTTAGCGTTTTTGTAATTGACTTTAAACTAAAAAAACAAAAATCTCTTTGCTAAAATCAGATCGCTTAAAAAGAAAGAAGTGCTTTATAATTGACAAATCGAAGTCGAAGTCGAAGTCCAACGTACATTTACCGCAAAAACGAATCCCGGCAGCGCGTTTCCTTCGTTTCCGCGTGATTAAATCGACAAACGCGCTCCCTCCCCTCGAAATAATGACTCGGCGCCTTCGGGAAAATCGCGCATCACACGTATATATCCCGAACGAAAACTGCGCAGCGCTCGCAATCGCGCGGCGCATGAATAATGCAGAAACAAAAGGACACGAGTCCCATTAATCAAGCTTTATATACATCCTCTACGTTCTGTTCGCAGGAGACGTTGGCGCGCAGCTGCAGAATGTCTCGATTAGTGGTGCCGCGAGAGCGACGCTCCTACTCGTCCCTGTCGCGCTCGCAGCAGCGGAACCCGGGCACCTGCCCCTCCCGGACCACCGGAGTCAGCGGAACCGCGATGGCGCAGGTAAGAGCTCTCCCGAAGGTCTGATTAGACTCGACGGGCATTAAACTGTAATGTCGGCGAGGAAGTACCGAGTCGAACTGCGGATATGGGCAAGTCTCGAATTATCGACGTCTCTCGGGGCTTTGGTTTTTAAGTGCCTCGACCTTCGAAGTTTGTTAGAGCGAAACGATTGACGTTCATTTTCGAGATTCGAATGTAATTTTTTTGGCTCGACGGGGTGACATCTTATTTAAACGGTTGGCGGGGAATTCACTTCCTGAAAAATTGTGTGGTTTAAAAGAAAAATTTTGATTCCGTAAGATAACGTTGCTGCGATGCATAGCTGAATAAAAGAAGACGCCTTATGTAACATATTACTGCATCAAATTATGCATTGAATTCTTATGTAACAGAAATAATTTCTAATTCTAATTTTTTGTTAAACGAGGGATTTTTTTTTATAGATGTCAAACTTTTTTCTGATAATTTAGGCTGCATTTATCAGATACGCGTAAGAAACTATATAATCTTTCGAGTAAAATAAATTAAAAGGAAGACCCTTCTTTTTAATATAATATACATCTAAATTTAGATTAACATTCATATGATTACAAATCCGTGTCTATTGATGTTAACGGATTGTTTTTACAAAGAAACGCGTCCTTTTTGCGGTAAAACAAAAATTTCATAGACCAGCAAAAAAGTAAGGAAACACTACTCAAAAATTTCCACTGCCGCAAAGAATGCATAAAATTAGATTTTTATACCATAATGTTTACAAAATAGCAGTTAATAAAACGCTCGCGAATCTCGTCTATCCGAGAAAAGAATGAAAACATTGGGCATTTCCAAAACCAGTAAAAGCATTTACTCATAAATATGCAAAGCAGCTAAACTGGACTTTATAACCTAACCGGTTAGTCCATTAAAAAAGAAGCATCGCCGATTGATAACAAACCATTCTTCTCTCGCCGCGGCGTCAAAAACAGCCATAGAATCATCGTCCAATAATTTTTTCCTCCCCCCCAATCGTTATATACCGTCTCGCTTTCATTACAGCGGCCCACTTACCTCCACTTTTACCGGCTAGACAGCTCCCATTTTCTCACAATAAAAGCTCGCTCTGACCTTTCTGCAGGAGAGCACCGACTGTTCCGGGAATTCGTTCCGAGACGAGAACCAGGAAGCTCGCTTGGCGTCCGGCGTCGTTGATCTGTCCTCGTCCGAGACGCCTCCGCCCCTGATGTACAGCGGCAGTGACAAGTCGTCGAAGAAGGGCGTCATAACAATAGACGTTAGCGCCAGCTGCCCGCATTTCGTCGAGTTAACGAGGCAGCAGCAGACGAGGAATCAACTTGGAGGCAACTCGGCGAGCAAGGAGCTGCCCTCCCCTGGATACGACAGATGTATTAGGGTAAGGCTCCAAGTTTTGTTTCGAGCTTTCGCCGTGGAATGAAATTGAACGTTTGTTTTCGCGAAAATGTTAGCGACGGTGATAAAAGGATTTACTTTTTCTAAAGGGATGGACGAGATAAATAACGTAAAAGTGCAAGCTATATAACTGAATCCTTGGTTAACTAAAATATTCTGGTAAAGCGAGAGTAAGTGTGATACGGGTACTAAAGTTTGTATGTTACGCGCAAGATGGTACACGGATAAGCTATACGTCTATATACGCGTGCTTTCGTGCCGCGTATAATTCGCTTTAATATCTCTGGTCCTAAGGGTAAAGCACCGGAACTCATTTGCAGCTAAACCAAACTCCATCTCCTTTCATTAAGTTCCGATAGTCGAGAAGTTGAAACTGCGTTTATAGTATAAAAAATAATTTTTTATAAAGGTTCTTTTGTTAAACAAAATTAATAAAATTTAAAACAAATTCGAAGCACATTATATTTACGATTTTGTTCTTGAAGTAAATAACAGTTTGCAATACTTTTAAAACGACATTCAAAATTGGCACTTTATCGCTGGATTCAAGGACCGCGAGTAATCGGACGTAATTGTGCAGAGAATAATGTAAGATGCTTGTACCTTATATCCCGTTGCGAAACAATATAAAATCAAATTACTGGTAGCGAAGTGCCTTGACATTGAAAATTCTTGGGGTGTACTTTAAAGTAACGACGAAAAATATTAAACATCAAAGGACGAACGTTACATACCTTTTTCTACAAGATTATTTTTCCTTTAGTCCGTTTAATTTCGAAATTTACAGCACCGCTCCTTGTACATTTAAAATTAGATTACCCCAGACATCAGAAATGTCATTGACCCCATCCCGGGCAGAAACTCACGCAACTAGAAATTATGCTGATTTATTTAGATCGTGCCTATCGGCTCGAAAAAAAGAAATCCAGCCGCAAAAAGAAAACGAGTCGCGACCTCGGCTCTTTATCCCCACATAATCGATTCGCGGCTCCCCGTTATCGCATTAAATTACGGCCTACATACACGGCCAATGACTGAGAAAAATTGCAGCCTATCATCATCATCGCCTCGCGCGATCTTCTGCTTTCAGCTCCAAGGCTCGCCGTCGAGGCCGCTGCACCAATGCAATCTAGTCGGATACCGAAATAAACAGACGGCCAACTCGAAGAAGAAGTGGTGGCGTCTCCTGGACTGGCTTCCCGGCCTGAAGAGCATCCGAACGACTCGGGCTCTGACTCGGCCGGCCCACGAATCACCGTTCGGCGACATCGAGCCCCGCTTGCCGAAGGTCCAGGACGACTACTTCCTCCAGCTGCATCCCGTCAAGCCCAAGGACGAGTCCTGCAGGCCCGTATGATGGAACGGGCAGCTCGCGTCATCCTGGTCCTCGATCGACGAGACCTCGACTTTGTGATTTGACTTGGTGATCCGAGCGGATATTGAGCCGCGTTCGTTGCTGTATCGCTGCTTGTGTAGAGGGCTGAAGGCTCGGGAGCTTGCAGGCTGAGTTCGGATAACGAATGCCGAGTGCTTTAATAAGCATGTAACGTCGACGCATTTTTTATCCGGACTGGACTATCGAAAGATTTGATTCTTTTGAAATTTATGATTTTTCCTTTTGAATTATTTTATTTAATCTTGTAATTTTTTAACGAAAATTAACATAATGATTGGATTATTTTCAAATCAAATGTCAATAGAGTGAGAGAGAGAGAGAGAGAGAGAGAGTAACTAAAGTTCACTTATTTATTATAATTGTATTTCTTATACTTTTTCGAAATATTATAGAGAAACATTTGGCTACTTAAAAGTCAATGTTATATGAAAAACCTAAGAGTATGTAGGATTTCTCAATTTTCTTTTTTAGAAAATTCTGCTTTAACTTGCAGACATCAAATGATTCTGCGCATCTGATGCCACGGAAATCGTTCCTTTGAAATAAGCAAAGAAAAATTTCCAAATAAATGAAAGTGCTGCGAATTTATTTCTTCGAGCCTTTGAATATGAAGAAACACTCTTTTACGAATACTTCGAATGTATGAACTTTCTGGTACATCGCTGTGACAATACTTGAGCCTTTTAAAGGTCAATGTGTAATAAAAGTGGATGCACTTCCTCTTTGATCCTATTTCAAGTTCATATGCGTATTAAACTAGTCTATGAATATTCAAAAAAATTGTCCGTACGTTTAAAATTTTGAGGCAGAGAATTACAAGTTAACGTTCTTTAAACTTTAATCTTAATAGAAAGATTTTTCGATTATGATAGATATATATAAATAAAACACATCAATTAATACTACACGTTGTTAATAACTATAATCCGATATACGTAATGGCGAAAAGTTTAAAAAGTTCGAAATCCCTGTAATGCAACGATCTAAAACGAACTATATTTTGTCAATGTTGTAGAATATATGTGTATAAATGTATAAAAACATAAGCGTAAAATAGAAGAAATATTTTTTTTTACAAATTTCTACGGTTATTGTGCTCTCGATTTAAGTAGAAATGGGTATTTATATATATTTTAAGAATACTATTATACTATAAGAATGTCAAATAATCTGTATATCCGTTTAGAGGATTTTCAAATAAAATTTAGATTTTTTATATAATGAAAATTAATGTACTAAAAATGTATGATTTTATAATGTTCTGTTGTCTCTCGAGACAAAAAAATCGATGGAGATGTAAAATAATAATTTTGAATTTAGTTCCAATTTCTGAATAGATTTTTTATATCGCATAATTATGTATATATAAATCCAATCCACAGGAAAATCATTTACAATGTATAAAATATAAACTGATTTTGAATCTGTGATATTATGTGTTACACAATTAGTATATAACTGCGCTGTATATCACACGTTAAAACTCAAATTTTGTTGTCGTATAATAATCAGCATATATAGAATATATTATTAAAAATGTCTGTTACTGTATGCGCTAGCTTCAACGTAACAAAGAATGTTGTTTAAAAACTAAATAATTACAATTCATTAAACTTCATCTGTGGCTTTTTTATTTTTCACTGTTAAATATATTATATTTTTCATATTTTTATTAAGAATAAAAGTAACAACTACAAACAACGTGTACTTATCTTAAGGGTAGAGTCTACCTTGTTATTTTCCTACTCCTAAAATTACAAAAATGATTCCTAACAGATAACAAACACGTAAATCAAGTAAATGAAGTTAAAATACAAAGATTAGAAGTAACATAATTTTAATCGAAAATAGCTCACAAATTATCTGTAGTAAAATATTGAAAACAATATTTTAAAATATTTATAACTTAATTCCATTATTTTAATATTTTTTCTGGGCTGCATGCTTCATAATTAATCTATAAAATTAAACTTTTTATTTTTTATTTTTTTAGACTCTATCCTTAAATAAGCGTCGAAAAAAGTTGTCTTTTTTTATCATTTATACAACTTTTTTTATTAACATAAGGTAAAGTATTTTTTTAAAGAATACTAAATTTTTATTGTTCATATGTGTTTGCTCTATAAAGAGCAATGAGAAGTCTATTAAAAGTGCGCTCATAACCATAACAAGATCTCGTTAGAATTTCCAGCTCGTAAGAAAGCTTCTTGCAGAATACATAAAACCTGGTCGCCAACCATAAGTCAATAAATAAGCATTGGCAACGTTTTCAGGCAACGCGGAAAGTTTCGCAATCGTTTATAGAAACCGGAGGTTATTCCGAAGCGTAACTTGGCTTATTATTGCTCGAGTACGCAAAGTCGCTTTCGATTTTGCTATTTCCGACCTGAGCTCGCGCAGGATAATATATATAAAATCAATCGGCGAAAATGTTATTTTGGCAGCTGGTCTCCAGCGGTTTGTCCGTTTGCCCGTCGTCGCGTCGTAATTCAAAGTAACGCCTATATACTTCGATTCGCGTGTGAAATTGAAAATTTCGATTGCATCACTATAAAGGATCGTAAATTGCTTCGTGAGACCTATTTGCGGAAGAGCAGGTTTTAAATGGCGCGTGCGAGAGTTAGTTTAATCAACAAGTCGAAACACTTGCGATCATTTTTCTCGCAAACAGAAGGTCTGGAGGAAAGTTATTGATTGAGGAACGTTCCGCGTGAAAGGTACGTTGTCGATTTCAATCAAATGAATAAAAACGCTTTATCAGATTTATGCATAATTGTAATAATTTTTACCTAAATAATTTCTTTAAACTTATCTTTATAGGTAATGATTTGTTTAATTCCTAAATTCTTTAATTTAGTACAAATATTTTCAGTTTTATTTTTCTGCCAATAAAATACAAATAATCTATTTATAACTCGTTAAATATATTAGTGAAAATTATTTCAAATAACGCGTTCGAAAAATCGAAAATTTAGTTTATGAATAATTTCTCTTAAGGTAAATTTAATTTGGAGACCGAGTTATTAAAATTATCGACAAAGATTATTAAATAAAAAAAAAATATAGTTTTCGTAATATTTATTTATAAATAAATATTTCTTTTAGACATAAAAATGACAACAATCATGGTTAGGCTACATATAGTTAATAAATTCTTAACGTGTATAGATCAACAACAAAACCTTTATGAACTAACATTAAATAAGTTGATTATGTACGATTTTTATAGTCTTAAAATAAATTTACAAATTTATAAATTAATGTGCTGTTATTGAAGCCGCTGCAATTATGCTATTTTGTGTCGTAAAACAATTTGTGGAATGATAAAGTTTTTACTTATAGTAAGTAAGGAACATATTTGAACACTAATGTCGATACTTTGTAATCAATTATGATAGAATTCGGGTAAGTAAAAATAACATTTTACAACATAAGGAGGCACCTTTTATCACTAATTAGTGGATCTAATATTTCATAATTCGAACAAAATTTTTAATGAAAGATTACTTTCAAATTTTGGAAGAGAATTCAGATATATTTCTATTTTTTTTAAATTGCTTTGATATATTAATTTTTTTTATACAGCATTGCGTGATTATATTTATACGAAACGCCCTGTTAGTATAAATGATAATAAAGATTTTGTTAGATAGAATTACGGATTATTCTTTCCATATTTTGTAAAGTAAAAACTGCTATTTTACTGTTTAGTTGTGCCTGGCATTTTTTGGAGCTTTTGTTTTTGAAAGCGTTTCTAAATTGCGAATTTGACGAACAACATTCCTTGAAAAGAATTCATTCAACAATTAGAATTTCTACTTAAATTATAAATATATTTAACTATAATCTTCATTTAATATAAATTATATTTTTCAAAATAAACACATTATATTCAATTAAGAGAATTTGAGAATCTCAAATTTGTTTATTTAGATTTATAGCTTTAATTCAACGCTTAAATAAGTGTTATATTTTTACTATAAAACCTTTAATATAAATTATTTCTAATTTTTGCATTGCAGTTTTACCATAAAAGGTGATTTCCTATAAAAATTATCAATGTACAAATATAAATATATATGAATGTATATATGTATAATATATATGTCGCAAAGATCTATAATTTTTTGAGCTTTAAATAATTTCAAGCTCTTTTAAAGTTGGCGAACAATCGTACCTGAACAACCGCTGATGGTTATCTTTGACGGTTAATTTTCATTAACATATTATAATTAAAGCAACATTTCATAATGACTATTCTTGAACAGTTATTGTTCAAAGTAACTTTAAAACAATATGTAAAAGTTTTACATTAATACCGATTATTCAGGAATTTGCTTTTCCCATTGAGAGAAAGCATCTTTCGAAAACTGAAATAACTATTGAAAAAATTGTTTTAAACGAATCTTTCCAAAAGATTTGGTTCAGTTTTTTTTATGTATACATATATATTTGAAGCGTAATATTTCAGTCAACAAACTTATGGCATGCTTTCCAAGCATTGTCTGATATGCTGCCAGGATTGTAAACCCTAAAATGATTTAAAACGAAAAATTGAATTATTACAGGTAAGAAAATTAAATATAAATATTTACAATAATTTTATAGATTTGCATACTTTTCTGGCTAGTTTAAACTGCAGGACGCAATACGATGTTAACGTTTCTCGTAGGTCAATAACTTTCTGAACTTGAAATCTTTCAATATCTTCCTTTGCTTTCTCTGAAAATAATCTGTTGCAAAAAACAATATTAGCGATTTTATTTTAAATTAATTTAATTAAAATGTAAGTATTATTATTTGCAACTGAACATACATTAATTCTTGATCAGCTTGCTTTACTGTTTCTTCACCTTGATTAATTTTTTGTTCTAATTGAATTATTTTTAGCTCTCGAACTTCCTCTGTATCTACAGAGCCAAATAACCTTGACATAAGGCCTGACTTTCCTAAAATTTTAATTATTAATTGTTTAAGACAGTTTAAAAAAACTAATTATTGGGTGAATATATTATTGTGTTGTGATTTAATTTTGTGCAACTACTGAATTAATAAATAACTTTCATACTTTTTACTTAATATTACAAACCTTGTACGACTTTTTCTTTCTGGTCATGTAAAGCAGAAAGATTGTCAGAAGCTTCTTCTTTTGTAAGTTGCAAAGCTTCTCTGCGCCTAACTACTGCTTGCAATGCAGAAGCAGCAAACAGCCATTCTTTCAATTGATCTGCGATTAATTCTTCTTCTTCTAATGTAGTGTCAATTGTAGCTGCTAAGGAATCTAAATAATGACCAGATTTCTAAAAAAAATTTTATTTAATTTTCTAATCTTTAAATTGGAATAGGTAAAAACTTTTACATTATTAAAAGCTTATTAATACCTGCAAACCATCTCCCATTTCTTTTTCAATGGCACTCCATTCACTGAATATTCGTCCATAATTTGCATGCAATTTATATAAACTATACTGTTTTTCAGCTAATTTGGCACGAATGCGAAGTAAATTACTTAAGTTATTCTACAAAATTAAATAATTGTATATAGAAATTTAAAATTTTCTCTAATGTTATATAAGCATTTATTTATTGTATATCTTTATACCTGCAGTTCTACTCCATAATTTTTTATTGCCTCAAAATGTTTATCTGGTTTTCGAAGTCTAACTGCTACACTTAAAGCTTTTAGTTTCGATTCAGCAATTTGCAAATACCCTAGAAAATTGTAATTTGTTTTCATTATATGTTAAATTTCTAAAAATTATTGTAAATATATATTTACCTGACTCTTTTATACTTTCTCGCCATCCATCTTTCTGTTGCAGAAATCCCATGAAGTGTTTATCAAATGATAAGACTGGATGTGATGCGATTCTTAACAAAAAATTCTAAAATTATAAATATCAATTATTATTAAGTTAATAAATATTAAAATATAAAAAAACAATTTTATTAAGTCAAATGAAACTACTTCTAGGCCAGCTCGTCGACGATCTACAAAGTCAGGATCAAATGTATCAGTGGTAACTTTTTGCCATGCATATAAGACTTTCTTCTCAGGTAATGGAGGTAAAACAATAAATGGATATGAAATTTCTAAATATGCTCTCAATAATTCAAACTCAGTATATCGACGCCATAAGGAACTTAGACTGGTCAAGGCATCTTTAAATTCAGGATCAATAACTCTGAAATGTTAAATTTTAATTAAATGATGTACAAATATTTAAATTTTAGAAAATTATTAAATTTACTTAGTTTCAATGAGGTAGACAGTATAAAACTCTTTTAAATTAAGTGCTCCATTCGCTCTTTTCTCTGCCTCGACTATTGTTATTTCCATATGATTAAGTAAGATATCCTAAAATAATTATTCAAGTAGTATAAAATATTGTTTATTATATTTAATCGAACATATAAACTATAATTATTAATGTATATAATGTGTAATTAAGCTAAAAAAAATTCCTTACCTCTTTTTGCAATTTGACATTGAGAGAATTAACAATTGTTGTATCAGTTTCACCAGAATTTCCATTTCCATTTTGAAGAACCCCCTCCATTGTAGTAATTGTTTGGACTAACAAGATTTTACTTTCGAATCACAAGTCAAAATTGTATGGAAACTTCAGAAAATCAATGTTTTCATATCACATTGTTTGTACTTAGACAGCTGCCCCATTAATTTTTTTGAAGTTTCTATTTTTCTTTTTTTTATTACACTCCGATACAGCATACACTATTATAAGAGGCTACAACATTGGTTACAAACAATGTCGACACCCACTGAGTGAAAGTTTGTAGAGGGAGACACTTCGGCAGCAACGACCTCCAAGTGGATCATTTCTGCGATTGCTGATGCAAGGTAAAGTAGAAAAAATACTGCCTAATCATTAGTCGATAAGGTAAGTTTTCTGCACTGATCGATATATTTGAATTTTTAGAGGGATCGAATTTACTTTTAGCTCTTTATTAAAATAGACGAATAAAAGAATCTGTATAAATTTTTTCCCAACTCAAGCATGAAATTAAATGGCCCCCTTGTTTCGCGCTAGAAAGTAGCGTAGAAAAATGGTATTTTGTTTGGATTTTTTTTCTCTGTTTTAAAATATTTTTTACTATTTCTGTGCACGATTTGAAATGCACGATCATCTACCCAACTTTCTAACACCAAATGTGGGCCTTCCATGCCCTCGTTGACAAAAACACGGTGTGTAACACGGGGAGAAAAGCTACTTCAGACTCGGGTTAGGTATTTTTAGCACGAGTCGGAGTCGAGGGCGTCTTCGACTCCGACTCGTGCTGAATACCTCAGCCTCGTTAGAAATAGCTTATTTTCTCCCCTTGTTGCACAACGTACTATTAGCTAAGATGTTCAAAAGTGTTAGTATTGAAATCAATTTAATCAATTAGGTACTTGCTCATAAAAACTAAAAATACATTACTTGTAAAGTATCCAAGCATGGTTTTAAACTGAATGGCTTTATTTAACAGTGTGTATTTAAAAATTAATTATAACTATGGGTAAAATTTTAATACAATGTTTTAATAATTTCATGAATTTTCGGTTTTATCTGTTTTTTTGAACTCGAAAAGGTCACATATGTTTTAAAAATTTTCGAAATTAATCGAACAGCTTGGCAAAAACAATGTGTTTTGATAAAACTGCAAATTATGTTTAAATCAGTACTTGGAGTCAATGATTTGAAAGACGTTAAAATTTATTCACATGCAAATTTTGAAGTTAACTCATAAATTATTTCATTGCGATTCTGCAATATATAAGTAAATTTTTAATTTTATTACTGAAATTTTTATATGTTTAAATGTACCTATATTGAAATAGAAGAGAAATTTTGCAATATTAGTAGAAAATATATTACGACAAGAAATGTCGTACTTTAAACGTTTATAAGTAATCAACAAAACGTTTATTCAAATTATGGGATAAAATTCTAAAATTTAAGGATGATCAATTGTAATATTGTAATATAACTATCGAAATCAGATGAATTATCTAAACCTGATGAAATATTTGTCTGACTCATAATTTGATCTATGTATGTTTTGCGCAGCTGCCTGCCTGATGTCTTCTTTTAATTCAAACAAATGCTAATTAAATATTGAATTTATTATAAATGCAATACGATATATTTTCTTGTTTTCTCAGTTCTCAGCGAGCCTATTGCTTATAAATTCAAATAAAACAAACGTAGAATTTCTATTACAAAAGTTTGTAATGCATAGAATTTGTAATTATTAATTCTAAATTATGAATCTTAAAATTAACCTTTCATGCAGGGCCGACATTTCGCCTTAAAAATTGAAAATTTTTGAAAAACAATTTGCTACAAATGTTTCGAGTTTTCTAAATTTTTTTTTCATTTTTTATGCAAAGCATGAATCATGGCTTACTATCACTTAAGTGATGGTCCTTTAAAAGCATGATATTGAAGTTTTAAAAATATTTTGTTATGCTAAAAGATGTTGAATTACGAAGATTCGGAGGATATTTTGCTGCAAACTAAAAAAATTTTTATAAGTAATCAACAAAACTCAGATGTCATAATTTAAATTATGCAATATGACACACAATATGCACCTTAGCTGAGGTTTATGATCTGGAATTTATTATTAAATGAGCACTTGATTAAATACGCACACTGGTTTATTGTGCGCAATTGTTGTGGAACATTATTTTTAGATTAGGCAAATTAAAAATTTTAAGTTACGTCAATTTACATTCACGCACAAGTGTTCAAATCACTGAACAAATTGAAAAAAAACAAAATTCTTATCATAATGTTGTAAGAGTTAACGGTAAAATAATGATACTTGCGGCAATTCAATGAAGGCTATTACCGATGTTTGATCTTCATAATTTTTGATCACATACTTAACTTGATGTATAAAAGACTGATATACTGAAAAAAACGATGCAATCCTCTTTTTCATGTAGTGCTTCGGGTAAATTGCTTTAAAGGTCAAGTGTTTTAAAACGTGATTTTTCGTTATAATATTAGAATTAATAAAAAGTAAAACTTATATTAATGAAAAATCTGATTTCTTTACAGAAATAACAGATTTTAAAAGGAATTATGAATTTAAGAGAAAGTATGAAATGGGGCTTGATTATATTTATTTTTGTTTCATCCTACACATTCCAACAAAGTGTTATTAATGCTCAGCCAGTGGATTTAGCGGGTGAAAAATATGAGGAAGATCGTCGCTTACCCGTAAGTTAATAAATTAATACTTAAGATATATTAGGAAATTAATAAAGTTTTCAATGAGATATTACTAATGCATGGTTATAATAATGCAATGATTATTACACATAAATTATGTAATAAAGTAAAAAAAAAAGATACATGCACACGGCATAAATCAAAATATTTATTTATTTCAAAGTAATAGTCCTTTTTATAGTTTTTTTGTAACTTTCCCTGCAGTTATTTTTTTACTTATTACTGTAAAAGTAACATTAACTAAGAAAAATAACAATCATGAAAGTGTTTTACTCCAGTTATGATCAATCATAGAATTTCAGAAGCTAATTTTTTTATTCGGAAAATCATTCAGAAAATAATTTAAAAATTTTATGAGATACTTCCGCATGTTGCCGATAACCAAGAGTATTTTTCTAAATCATTTCATGATTTTTTTATAAGTATTTTTTATCAATTTCATGAGTACAACTAATATTACAATGTGTTACAAAAAAGAAGTTCTAAAATTTGAATCGTTAATCGTTATAAAACGTTATTATATGTCAGTTTTTCTCCAACTAGAAAAATTTATTTACATAATATTTGTTTTGTTTCTTTAACACTGTAAATAAAAAAAATTTAATGTTAATAAATACGAATAACTAAAAATTCAATTATTTTTAATAATAAAATAATTGAAAAAAATGAACTTTAAACATTTCATGAACCAGCAAAAGAAGCAGTTCTTTTTTCTGTTTGGAATAGATTGAATATTAAAAGTGGAACTTATAACTAAACTATAAGAAATGCATTAGAAAATACCAAAAAAATTTTATAAAACTGTTTATTTCTTGCAGCGGCACAGTTTACTATGTGGCATACTGGATATAGTATCACTAGCACCAAAACACATTACTAATTGGTTGCACACAAAATCGTTACATGAACTGTTTTGCAATCAAATAAATCATTGGAAACCGTATCCGCAACGACCTCATCGTCCACATCGTCCACATCGTCCACATCGTCCGCACAAACCAAATTATCCGCATAAACCAAACTATCCGCATAAACCAAATCATCCTCATAGGCCGCATTATCCCCATGGTCGTCCCCATTATTCTACAACTCTAAAACCTACACTAAATACTGAAAATATTGAAGATACCTCGGCTGCATTTACAACAGAAGAAAGTGTTAACAATTATACAGAACCGATCCCAGACACTTCATCTACTTATCCATCAACAGGTAATGAATCAGAGGAAAATCAAACTAAGGATAGTACACAAACACATATGCCACAAAATGATTATAGTGAAATTGGATCTACTGTTTTTACTGAAGAAAGCAAAATAACAACCTACTCCACCGAAATCAACACAAAAGATGAAATTATATCAACGACAGTAAGCGATAAAAAAACAGATACTACTTACCTACCAGAAAGAACTACTACAAAAGAGATTGACACTACCGACGCTCCAACGAATTATACCACAACAGCAAAGGCAAGCAGCATCGAACAAGAAAGTAGTGAAGAAAAAAGTGATAGTATAGAAGTAAACAGCAACGAAACTGAAAAGCAAGATAATGTCCAAGAACCAGATTCAGTAACAACAGGCAGTACTATAATTCCTCACGACGATACGGAATCCGCAAATATTAATGATGATGCAGAAGCAGCCGGTACTACCACGGTCATTCCACACAAGCCCACTTACAAGCCCGGTTATTCGACAACAACTATTTCGTCAGAAAAATCAACAATGATTCCACAATTTCCTGCAGAATCGGAAGCAATTAACAGCGAAGAGGATATGAATCATTTGACCACAGGCAATCCACAAGAACCTAATTATGAACTTGACGTTACGAGCAATGCTGCACCTTCGTCAAAACCGACTACTACACCGATACCTACCGTTGCCGTTACCACGCAGAAATCCACTACTACCCCAAAGGGGATTACTGAGGATGACGCTACCACACTAGCACCCACACATGCCACAGATTTCGAAGAAGTGTACAGCGAAGAGGATGAAAATGTCTCAACCAAGTTTGGCCCAGAGGAACCAACTTACAAACCGGACGTAACAACCCATGTCGTCCCCACGGAAAAACCCACAACTACCCCAGATGTAACCACTGCGGATTTCATTACTACAGTAGCACCCACACATGCAACAAACTCCGAAGAAGTGTACAGCGAAGAGGATGAAAATATGCCAACCACGTCCGTTCCAGAGGAACCAACTTATAAACCTGACGTTACAACGCATGCCGTTCCCACACAGAAGCCCACTGCAGCTCCAGAAGTAACTGAGGGTATAATTTCTACAGTAGCATCCACAGATGCTACAGACTCCGAAGAAGTCAGTAGCGAAGATGAAGTAAATCTGCCAACTACTTCGACTCCAGAGGAACCAACTTACAAACCGGACGTAACAACCCACGACGCCCCCACGGAGAAACTCACAGCTACCCCAGATATAACTACTGAGAATGTAATTACTACACTAGCACCCACAGATGCTACAGACTCCGAAGAAGTGCACAGCGAAAACGATGAAAATGTACCAACCACGTTGGCTCCAGAGGAACCAACTTACAAACCGGATGTAACAACCCATGCCGTCCCGACGGAGAAATCCTCAGCTACCCCAGATGTAACTACTGAGGATGTAATTACTACACTAGCACCCACAGATGCTACAGACTCCGAAGAAGTCAGTAGCGAAAAGGAAGTAAATGTGTCAACGACGTCGCCTCCAGAGGAACCAACTTACAAACCGGACGTAACAACCCACGCCATCCCCACGCAGAAATCCTCAGCTACCCCAGATATAACTACTGAGGATGTAATTACTACAGAAGCACCCACACATGCCACAGACTCAGAAGAAGTGTACAGTGAAGAGGATGAAAATGTGCCAACCACGTTTGCTCCAGGGGAACCAACTTACAAACCGGATGTAACAACCCATGCCGTCCCGACGGAGAAATCCTCAGCTACCCCAGATGTAACTACTGAGGATGTAATTACTACA
>JAWWML010021612.1:0-17280 GCA_035047165.1 Ormyrus rosae
AATCCTTATAATATTTTGGTCGGCCGCTTTATCGTCCAGCTGCTTAAGCTCACGAGCTTTTATTATACCGTTCAGCGGAGCGGTCTTTTTTTGCCCGAGAGAAAAGCGCAGTCACTCATGTCAAAGCAGGGAACAACCGAGAATTACAGTTCCGGGATGCTGGTTTTTCGAGGCCAATGAGGTAAGCAAGATATATATATTGTTGCGAGTTTCGGAGTTGCGAGAATAAAAACGTCTGTCTAGATGAACTGATGTTGAATTACAACTTGGTTTGAGCTTTTAGAGTGATGCTTTTGAATAATGGTACTCGAAATCGTTTAGAATTATTTAATTTCTTTTGCCGAATAGTACACGGAGAGAAATATTTCAGTAAAAATTTCAAATATTTCAATAAAAATGACTAAACTTTCTGATAATGCAAGCACAGACTGCCAAAACCCAAAAAATTACTATATTTTTTAGTAAATTTTACTGAACTTTCAGGAACATTTAATAAAATTACGCGAATTTTTACTAAAATTTCATTAAAATTTACTAAACAGTATAGTAATTTTTACTGATACATTTTCTCCGTGTAATTTTTGGCTCTTCAATCTTAAGTTCTTCCATAAAGCATAGTTTTCTTTTCACTTCCAAACCTTTGTCCAACCTGCAAGTCCACATTACGCTCTACGCGCCGTAACAAAAATCTCACAGTCCTAACAACGGCATTACGTCGGGCGACAATCTTAAAACGAGCATTCCTCGGAAACGCCTTTTCCATCCGGCCGAACGAACCGAAGCAGCAGCAGCAGCAGCAGCAGCAGCCCAATAAGCGCGGCTCGGCCATAAACGCGTCCAGTAGGAGTTCAATAAACGCTCGCGAGCCGAGGCGACAAACTGGGAAAAGACGTGCACAGACCTACCATACGCCGAGGAAATCGGCTTTTTAAGACCGCTGCACGCTGGCGGCAGGCTTTTTTATAACTCGTGGCGCTTCGCGTCGAGCTGCAGAATCGTGCGCTTGTCGCTTTGCGAGAAGACGTTGATACGCACGCGGAAGGAAAGTGCTCCCGAGTTATCGAAATATATTGCATTACGCAGCTTGGGCTGCCCGACTCCAACTTTGGAAATCTGGGACTACCGATGGAGAGGCGAGGGGTGTGTAATGTCGTTAGTCAAATGCGCGAGGCTATGTAGCATTCTGACATCGTGACAGTTAACTCGGAAGCTTTTGATTGCCGGATTGGAACTGCATTACGTCCAGTTTAAGCAATAATTTAAGTTTATCAGATTTTATGCATTGCCCTTTGGAGATCTGTGCATGTATTTAATTTATCATCTTAATAATATATACATAAACATTTGTATAAGTTGTTTTCAACTTTATATGGAATGTAGATTTTGTAAATTAATAATTAAAAAATTTTTACTCATTTCTGTTGGAAAAATTATTACGTCAATATTAATTAAAGATAGATATTAATATTTCAATCTCGCTACTTCTTTACACTTTCTTCTGTCACTTGCGCTCTGCGGTGGAGGGGAAAATTTTTAAAATAGCTCTTAAGAAGTGTACGTGAAAGTGAGCCATTTACAGGCTGTTGAAAGAAGAAAGGACCGAAAATATATTGCAGCAAACATCTTGCGGTCCAATATTTTAATATTTGCCACGAAGATTTTGCGAAAAATTAAAATGTAGAAGCAGAATCATAGAATTTTTACTCCGGTAGAAATACGATTATACAACATAAATACAAATACAAGAATGTCATTACTGAATTTTGGACAGTGTAACTTTAGGGGCTTTATCAGGCTCAACTTCGAATTCTAGTACTGTAGAAATATCCAGTTTCAAGTTTAGATTCTTATGCTCCGGAAAAAAAATTCGGGAGACGTCGTGGAACTCAGAGGCTTCCTAATTCACAAAACCGTCGGGACTCGTAAACTTTGACGGTACAGGTCATGGACCCCCAATCCTCAAATGTTTTGACGAAACTATATTGCATTTTTTTTACTTTTGGAAAATAATTTTTTTCATTTTCAATGTTACAACGTAATCTTGAGGATGAAACGTTTCAAAGCGATTTTGAAAAGTAAATTAGAAACCTTTGACCTTATCTTGAAACAGACTTACCTCTGCTGATTTATAAAAGAAATAAGATGATTCGCTCACCTCTTATTGATTAATTTTACAATCAACCCCACTGTTCGTTGCACATAAAAAAAGGAAAAGCATACGCAAGAATAGCAGATAGAGACACAGTGCTTTTTATCGCCTCGATAAAGCTTACTCCGATATTGAAAATTTAATGTCACTTTGATCAGTTATGTGCTCGATATTGCAGTAAAGCGAAATGCAATGTTATTATGCCCGCGTACAAAAAGTTCGAATTGGAAATTCAAATAATATGGCAAAGGTCCATCAGGTCAATGTTCTGTATGATGTCGAAGAAAGGTGCATGGAAATTATTGTATTTAATTTAAATTTCCCTGCACTTCACGATTCAGTTTATTTTACGTAAAAGGATTACTTTGAATGAATAAGAATAAATTAAGATTAGCGTTATTTATTAAAGAATCTCCAATAAGCATTGGAAATAAAATTTTTAATTTAACGACAAAACAGTTTTATCAATAAAAATTGTAATTATAATGATAATTATAGTTTTCATACGCTTCTCGGTAGACTTAACAATCCAAGTGGACCATTCCTACCGTTTCAAATGAAAAACTTGACTTCCAAAAGTTCCACTCGCAACTCGGCCGAAAAGCTCCGCAGCGTCCCGTCAAAAATCTCAATCGCAGATCCGAATATAACTTATTTATAAAACAGCGACTTCCTTCATTAGGCGCTCCTCCTCCCCCACCTCCGATCGCTCCAGAAATTTATACATCCGCACGTGCTTGCAGGCTTCCAAGACATTCCGCGCTCGTTAAAATCCGAATTGAATGCAGCGACCAACAAAAAAAAAAGAGAGAGAGAAAAAGAAACAGCCCGCGGGGGACGACACTTTAATTAGCCAATAAAAGTATGGCTCGGGCCCGCTTTACGATGTCGCGATGACGTGGCCTAATAACGCGAGTGTTTGCATTTAGAGGCTAAATTTAGAAGCCGCGAGCAGTCGTCAATAAAATTGCGGATAACTTTTCTGACGTGGGGCTCGGGCGCTTGCCTCGTCTTTTTTTTCCTTGTATTTATAAAGCCCTCGGATAAAGCCCGCCAGATGGATTATTGTTCGTTGCGCGGCGTCGTCTTTTTGCTCTCGCTCTTTGCGCAGCTTATAAATATAGAGACAATGCCGTTGTGTGTGCGCTCGATTCGAATTTGCAGAATTCTATTTGCTGCTCTTTTTTTTGTTTTGTTTTTACGCGCGCAAATGATTTTAAAATTGATCGCTTTACGAGAACGACTATAGACTGTATTCCCTGTGATGGGTATCAAAATCAAATCACACGAATGTGTAGCAAAATTATTATTTGTAAAATTTATTTTATAAATATCTTATTTTCATATAATGAATTCATAATAAACTGCACTAACAAAGGGAGTGCAGTTCACTTACCGGATTATGAATCTTAGTCGAATTTCGTTTTAACTTAAAGTTTGAACATAACGAAATCCACTGAGAAATCCCGAAAATGTATCAGCAGTCCATGAAGCGCAAGGAGGTTGCTAGGTATGGTGTCTGACCTAATCATCCAGTCATTATTTGACCATTATTTAGCCAATATTCGACTATTATTCGGACAATATTCATCCATTATTCAGCTATTATTCAACCATTATTCAACCAATGTTCCGACAACATTCAACCGTTATTAGACCATCATTCATGCTAATATTCGCCTATTATTTAGCCATTATTATCCAGTCATCAGAGGACATTATCATTAAGCTATTACACTTAACAACCTCCTCGCAATTCGTGTTCTCTGGATACATAATACTCGATTTCGTTTCAACTGAAAGTTAGAATCCATAGCGAAATCCAGGCAAAAAATCCCGAGCTCGTACCGGAACAATGAAGCGCGAAGAAGTTACTAGATTAGCAACCTTCTCGCACTTCATGATCTCCAAATACATATTTCAAATTAACCAGTCAATTTCGCTTCAACTCAAAGTCTGAAAATAACGAGATCCAGTGAGAAATGCGAAGGAGATTGCTAAAGTACGATAGTATGGTTATCAGCGTGCGAAACGCGCGTTCAAATTCTCTATATGCGCGGGGGTAGTATTTAATTTTATGGGCAGTCGATAATAAAAAAGCATTTCCAAAACCGTCGACAAAGCAGATAACTGTAAACTTTTCGAAATGGATAAAAACATATAAATTTTGTATATATAATCTTCTAGTGACACTTGACAAATTATATATTATATTATTAAATAAGTTTGTTTGTATATTTCATTTCATTTAAATCTGTTTTTCGGTCGAATGCAATATTAATTGCTTATTAAAATTTAACCAAGCTTATAAATCGTAATTATAGTAATAAACGTAATAAAATAAGAATCCGTATCAAAGTTGTTTATTGAAATGAATGTTAGAGTATTAATTGTTTTATAAAAAAACATTTACGTAAACCATAAAGCAGTACATCATCGCAACAAGTTCTATGCTGCAAACATAATACACCTCCACTCACAGCTGTTTAAAACCTATATATATGCGAGCAGTGCAGTCGCGCGTTTTGTTTATTGCGTACATTTACTGCGTCCAGTGTGTACCTACGTAAACACGCGAAAGTTCGTCGAAAGGGAGGAAAAAGCAGCCGGCCTAAAAGCACTCGAGCGTTCGATGAGAGTTGAAAATCGTCGTCTGCATCCCCCGATTTCTGCAGCTGAAATTTCTGTTTATCCGCAATAGCAAAAGAGACATGGAAACCGCTAAAGCTCTAGAACAGTGCGAAGAATGGAGAAAACGAGTGAGTCATTTTGTCATGATGTCGCGAGTGTTTATCGTTGCGTCGACTTTTGTAATTTTTTTTAGGTTATATGCACTTGTCAGTGTTTTTCTGTTATGCCTATGCCTATAACATTGATGAATAGCAGGATTTTCTTTTATGTTTAGAATTTTCTACGTTTTTGTTTATTGCAATAGTTAATAATGCAGTATTTTCTTATAATTAAATGTAAGGTTTCTTACATGAATATTATATAAAAGAATACGAAACCTAGAAAATGACGATAAAAAATGGAAATCGAATAAAAACGATTTTGAATTTTAGCTCAATATGATTTGAACATTATCAGAATATTTAAAAAATGAGAAATAATTAACTTTTTATCGAAATTTATTGTCATAACTAATCCAAAAAATAAGATTTTTCATTATTAAAAAATTAAAATTAAATTATCATAATTTTTTAAGGTATTTCTGGGGCCTTTACCAGCCAATTTTTTAAGGATAGAGGACACAATGTCTGGAAATCAACAGGAAGAAGCTGATCGGCAAGCTGCATTTGCCTTGCAGCAAATGCAAAATCAAACAATGTCCTTGATGGGACGACTTACAATCACAGTTGTACAAGTAATATTGAAAAACAGTATTTATGAGCATACAGAAATCTTTTGAATTTATTTTTTGTTGTAAATCAATATGATCAAAATAAATTTTACATTTTTAAAACATAATTTTTTCTTTTTTTCAGGCCAAACTTGTAAAAAATTATGGATTTACAGGAATGGACCCATATGTACGTTTAAGAGTAGGACACACAATTTATGAAACTCACACAGATAGAAAAGGTGGAAAAAATCCTCATTGGAACAAAGTCATTCAAGTGTAAGATAAAATTTTATGTAGCACATTTTACTAAAAAAGTTTAGATAATCATTAAATATGTTTTAATTAGCTTCCTACCTCCCGGAGTTAATAAAATATATGTAGAAATATATGATGAATGTTCTTTTACGATGGATGAACTGATTGCATGGGGCCACATAGATATACCATCTCAAGTTATTGAGAAGGGATCGACTTATGAAGACTGGTACTTACTTAGTGGGAAGCAGGGAGAAAATCAAGAAGGCTCTATTAATTTAGTATTAAGTTATCAGGTAAATATACATTTTTTTAAGAAAATGATAAAACTTTACAAACTTTTTATATTTGTTACTCAGGCAAGGTACCCGAAAGCGTTTATGGAAGTGCCTCAACCAGTCATGATGGTTCCCTCAACAAATTTAGCTGGAAGTGTGATGCCATATGCACCTGTCAATGTTTATACAGCACCTCCAGCGAATCCTGTCCCAGCTGTTCCTGCAAGCTCTTTACCAAATGCAGAAGTCGAATTAAAACAGGTAGGTGATTTTTCATCTTATAAGTGAGGGCTTAGTTAACAAGTTACAATTAAAATGTCCATTTCTTCTGCATTTGCTCTAATTCACATTTTATCATTTACAGATCTCTGAAATGTTCCCAAATATAGATAAGGAAGTCATAAAGTCAGTATATGATGCAAATAATGGTAAGAAGGACGTCACTATAAACTCGCTTCTTCAAATGGTGGAATAAAATCTTTTGCTACTTCATAAATGCAACCAAATCTCGCGCTTAGCTTATAATCGCCAATGCCATATTTGTAATTTTTTCTGTAAAAGTATTATTTGCAGACAAGACGTAATATATTTACATGTTATTATAAGTTTTAATTTATTCTTACTATCCTATAAATTAACATACACTGGAAAAAAATTTTGTCATAATTTTAACGTAATTTTCTTCAAATTTCTAGTCATTTTGAGTAAGTATTTATTAAAAACTAATTCGAAGATTTATTTAGCATTGTTTCATAATGTAGATTTAATACATGTAATTTAAAAATAAATTATTAAAATAAATAAAATTTAAATACAGATATTTTCAAATATTTTTAAATTCATTTGAAGCTTAAAATGATTTTTAAATAGTCGTTTTTAAAATATTATTTATTATTAAAATACTTCTTTAATATCTCTAAGTATAAATACTTAAAGAGTTACCCATAAAATTTTCTTTATTTAACAATAACAAAGTTTTCAATTAAAATGAAACGTTCTTAAATTATTTACCATTACATGTAAAAATCTCAATTTAAAAATGTATTTTTTTTTAATTATTTTTATTTTTATTTTTTTAATTATTTCTATTTTTTTTTTTTTTAATTATGAAAAATAATATTTTTATGAATATAGTTTTAATGAAGATAAAGAAAACAATTTTAGAAAACAATTTATTTGTATCAACAGGGAAAGTATACATTATACTATCGATTTTTAAGTAGATAAATGTATTTTTCGCAATCACCACAGGAATGTTTCGTGCTCAGAAAGGTTTACAATCGCTAACCATTCACCACCTATAATGCCGCGGAATATATATTAAAAATAAATCGACTATGATTACAAAAACCACTGAGCTTATTAAAATTATTAAAAAGCTTTGGCAATCAAATTCATAGTAAATTTCTAATTAAATAAATAGACTTGTTTCTTTGAATTCTCGTTAAAAGGTGTCATGGAATAAATAACAAAATAACAAATGATTACCTCCAATTTTAACTAATAAAGTAATTTTAAAAAATGATAATCAAATTTTTTTTAATAAAAATAACATTTTTTGGGCTTACTATTCTACTAAATTTTAAATATTTTTAAAAACCAATAAATTATAATAAGTTAAAATTTAATCACCAAAGTTTTTTTGTTATAGAAAAATCTTCATATCAATTTTTTTGCTTTAACTAGACCACATATAAAAGTATGTATTTTGCCAGTGCGGTAAGTATCTAGCAACTGGTTCTGCAATTAATCTTGCCAAAGGTATTGTTCTAGATATAGTTTCCAGCATGTAGAAGATCCTGATTCGACTGCAGTTGTCATAAAATGGAGATCTTAAAATATATAATAATAACCCTATTCTTCTGCGACAAAGCTCTTCTCTTTCTTCTCTAGTTAAATCAGGCTCTTGGCTGAAAATTTTTAAACTGCAAAAATAATTTTATTAATGAATTATTGAAAAATTACAGGTTGAAATTGACAAATTTTGTAATTTGTTTATGATCTTCATTCAAAAGATTACCTTGCAAGGTCAATGATAAAAGATAAGAGCCATGGATTCCAGTTCTTTGGTCCACTCACAGATAAACATCCAAGATGAAGTAATGGCTTTATAATGTACATAGTCTGAAAATAAATTATTAAATATTAAGTATCCAAATGAAACTTTTTAAAGCTTTTATGACTGTGAGAG
This sequence comes from Ormyrus rosae, assembly GCA_035047165.1. Classification (NCBI taxonomy): domain Eukaryota; kingdom Metazoa; phylum Arthropoda; class Insecta; order Hymenoptera; family Ormyridae; genus Ormyrus; species Ormyrus rosae. The sequence goes on from JAWWML010021612.1 coordinate 8,217, forward strand.
CCTAACCTCTGCTATAAGTAAAGATTTTTTCAATGACTGTAAAACATCAGCTCCATTTCCTAATTCTTCTCTTTCTGTACAAGATGAACAAACAGGAGGTGTCCATGTTCGCGTATGAGAAGAACTACTTCTGACTGTTCTTATAACCTTGCCAGAACGTTTAAGAGAAAATGCTTCTTTTGGATATTGTAATCCATCATTATTTTCATTAAGCTTTTCACGATTAAGTGGTGGTATGGCAGGAGTTTGTGTTATACGTTCCTTGTATCGAAATACAAGAAGTAATCTTAGAACGACTCTGAAATATGAAACTTCCTTAAATATGGGAATAGCATGAAGCAAACAAACTTAAGTAAATTTTTCCTTATTGAACTTAAAAATATTAATTATTAATCAAATAAATTTAAACCTTGTTTTATTTACAATAGATAAAATAATAAAATTGCAAAATCATCACTTCATCATTATTTTTCATATTTACAAATTAAAGAAATTTAAATAAGAGATCTGAATAAATTACTTACTTTAACATCTGTATCAAAGCAATAATAAACCATCGGCCAGCTTCTCCCCAAAGTTTTTTCGCTGATACTTCAAAAAGTGCTTCTGTGTAGTCAATAATTGTTAACCAGACTTTGATCTTTGATTGCAAAGAAGGCAATTTGAGTTCTGGATTTCTGCTGGTCTTGATTATTTGATCATTAAAAAGAACCATAAGATTAGGAAGCGAATAAACAAACTCTGACGCTAGTGTAGAACTGTTCAACCGCCCTAAAATTAAAAAATATTTTATATAAAAAGTTTCCTTATTGTAAAAAATCTAGTATAACAATTTACCTGCAGTAAAGAAGGACACATATTTTATGGTACTTTCAATATCTGACACCAGATTTGGATTTTTAGCAATCCACCTTTTATAAGTCTCCCACCACTGAGACAGTGATATCTTAATATTTATGGAACTGGCCATTTTTTTTTACCTTATGTCTCTACGTTCATGAAACTGCTCATTTGATTTATGCAAATATTCCACTACCTTTTTATCATTTCTCACCCATTGTTCGTTGTTTCTCTTTATAATTACTATTCACATTATCTGAATCAGCACTGTACAAACTGTTTATTTGAAGTATGTTTTAAAAACATGTTACTTTTTTTCTTACATTTATTTGTCAAATTAACATTTCTCTTGGCTATTAGCTGATGTTATTTCTAGTAATTTCCTTTCATTGTACTGCAGTCACTTTAAAGCCGACCACTATATTCTCAAAATACGAAACGATAAGAATCGGCGTATTTTAAATTGATAAAAACTAAAAAGTCAATCACTCTATCTGCGTCACCTCAAGTGATCAAGATTTAAGACTGTACGTCGATTTCAGCCGCGACTGTACCATCAGCGCTCAAATCGGCTTTCAAGAATGTAAATATTACGTTAATATTTGTTCACATTTCCTTTACTAACGTTTGCATATGCACAAAAAAGGAAAATATGAAGAAATCTTAAATGTGAGTTTAAGTTAGATAGATACGTAACGTAAAAACAACCATTTTTATAGTTGGTAGTACTGCATGGCGTGACTTTCGGTGGGATTTTTAAAAATCTATTTAAATAAGGCATCATGTGAATTTTTTTTTATGACAGCTTGTTTAATTTTCTAACATTATCAAATAAATATGCTATACAGATACCATAAAAACTGCGGCTTTACTACTGCTATAAAATATACTACTTTGTTTGACTTGATATATATTATACGTATTGAAATGTATGCAAAAGAAATTAAAACAATTAAGTAACATTTTTCTAATAGAATCTTTATTTTAAAAGTTTTCCAGAAAGATGTATATTATAATATTAATTTAACAGTTAACAAAATATTAAGATTACATAATATGAGCTCCACATCTTGGAAATTTCTTCGGCACTGGAGGAAATTCTGCATGTTCACCTACTTTGATAACCAGAGCCATACCTATATTGACGTGAGGCTCGAAATGGCAGTGAAAATACCAATACCCTGAAATAGCACGAAATTTTTAAGATATTATTAATTTTTTAAAATGTTTACCTTCATCATTTCAATAATAATAAATTAATAGCACAAAAAGAGTTTTTAACAAGACCAAAAGTTTTGACTGTCAAATGGGATATTTGCATTTTATGACGCTGCTTAAAATCATCAACATGGCTTAAGCAAGTTACGTACCTGGATTATTCGCAAGAAAACGGACGATCGTGTACCCTCCACCAGGAGCTTTGATCGTGTCCTTTAGAGGCGGTCGATCGAGTCTTCTTTGGATTAAACCATCTGCGTCCATTTGTCTGATTCTATCTTCCGTCACTGTTCCTTCCAAATTTTCCGTCGCGATAACTCGGAAAAAGTGACCGTGCAGATGTATAGGGTGGTTTATACTGACGAGAGAACCTTAGAAATGGAAAAATAATTTTATAATGAAATTAGGGAGCTTACTTGAGTCTATTTCAAGCCTTAAATATTGTCAAAACCTTAAAAATTAGAAAAAGATCTATATTTTTTCTCTCAATCGCTATCACATTAAGTATAATTGCAGACAAATATTTTCTTTAGAAACTTATACTTAAAATGGTTATTATCCTGATCGAAGCTTAACAATCAAATCCTAAATATCATCATTTACAAGATTACTATACTAAAAAAGAGAACGTCCGTTTACCTCCATCGACAAGAACTAATTCAACGACATCATTGTGTGCTACATGTATTACATGCGTGCATGCGCAGAACTCCGTTGTGCAATTTTTTTCTTCAGCCAAAGTGATATCATTGCAAAACAAGTCAGGTGTAATCATATTTCGTTGTGATAATAACGGGAAGGGTGGAAACTTAAAACTTATATGATTAAATTGTAGAGTAGGATGTCTTTTACTAGTATTCACTGAAAAAAATCATAATGAAATAATGGAGTAAACAATAATTTGTATATCTCATATAAAGGTTTTCAATATATTTTTAAAAACGTAAATAAAATTTACCTTGATTGTATCCGTACAAATTTTTTCGATGAAAATCGTAATTATCAATTTCATAAAAATCGAAATTTAAATAGATCTGCTGGTCTGGAGTATCAGTCAAGCACCGATCATCTGGCTCAATTGAATTTAGATCAGGAATATTTACAACTGCTGATACATTCGAAACCTCAGTACCAAGACCGTAAGGATTCAAAATCTGCAAAAATTCAGAATTTTCAAATCTTCATATGTTTCATAATTAAAAAAAATCTCTAACAGCGGGGTATGAAATTATGCGCGAAAGTTTCAAATTATTTTTCAGTTGACAAAAAAGTTTATTTACCCTGGTCTCATTGGTAAAACTTGGAATCGCATAACTGACTGGAGACGTAGGTTCTTCATTAGAGGCATTGACGTATCGAAGAATGGCAGTCTGATAAACTCCGACTGTATCTGAAACTTGACACAGTGCATAACCACGGAATCTGATCCAATAGTTGTCAATCTCTTGGTCGGCTGTAAGTACAAAGTCGACCCGTTCTCCAGGCCAAATAGTAATTGCATCCACTAGAAAAAAAACATTTTTTGTCATTTTAAGTTTCTTAAAGATCGGTAGACATTTGTACCTTCAACTGGTTCAATGTCGTTACTATCCAAACTTATAACAAGTGCCGTATGATTATCAATAGATATCACTATGGGACAATTCGCGGCCCCAGCATCGATTACTCTGAACCTGTACCTTTTACCCTGTAAATAATGAATTTGAACATTGAAATTTATAACTATTTTTTTGCGATAATAGAAATAATTACTGCAATAACCGCATTAGGTTTGCATCCATACAGTTATCTCCTCTGATTAGATGTTCCTGAGGATCTTAATATTTTAGCCTACCTTTTCAACCTCCCAAACGGTGAGAGGCATATCCTCTACTAAGTCGCTTTCATTTCTCTGGAAACGTCCCAGACCATTGATCAACAGAGTATCCGGAAGAGCTGCATCTCCAGCGTAATACTCGTTTGTCAATAAAGTGTTGCCATTCTCCTTCGTCCAGTCGATTAATATCATATGATGATCATCGTGATCGTATAAATTATCATGCGGATTTATCTCAAAATATGGATGGACGATGAAAGTACCAAATAGACCCTCTCCTCTTTGAGTTCCTTAAATATTTTAAACATTATTAAAATAATACAGAATAATACTCTTCGCAACAAGAGCGCAAAATGATGCGCTCGGTACACTCAGGCGATAAACCTGGCACTTGTATAATGTACGCAAAGGACCTGATTCCTACAGTTTTAACTCTTAACAAGAGAGCATCACTTGTTTGGATCACGGATTTTGTTCAAGCTTTGGGATATGTTTTCTAATGTTAAAATATGAAAGAAGCTGCGTGCGTTCGGCCTAACGCTCGATTTTTCAAAAGTTATGAGTTCTGTTAGCGGCAAGCTAAGAAAAATCGATATTTGTTCAATCACATGTAACTTTTCAACTGTTATAATTGTAAAGAGTATTTTAACTCCCGGCATTTGGGGGTGAGATCAAATCCTTTCTTAACTTTTTTCTTAACTTCTCGGTAAAAGAGCTCATAACTTTTAAAAATATTTTTTCATATTTTAACGTTAAAAAACATACACCAAAGTTCGAACAAAACCCGAACCCAAAAAAGTGATACTCTCCTGGTCAGTGCGTAAAATGCTTACATTTTAAGTTTTGTGCACTTAATTTAGAAAAGTATTATATTTTTTAACAGCGTTGCATATTATTATTAACGGGCAAATCTATTATTATAAAACAGATCGATCATATCAGTCATTAACTGTTTTCTACAACAAAATTCGGTACAATAAAATTTGGATATTATTGTATATTCTTCCATATTATTCTGAAACGTAGTATCAGTCATTAACTTTTTTCTATAATAAAATTTGATGCAATAGAATTTGCACATTATTAGCACATGTGCACAGCTATATTCTTCCGTATTATTCATTAACTTTTTTCTATATTATACAATAAAATTTGTTACCCATGTGCGAATGATAAAAGAAAGTCCCAGGATCTGTAGCTGGGAAGTCGTACTCAAATCTTTCCCCCGGTAAAATTGGACATTGAGTCACGAAAGGAACTCCATCCATGTACGGTGTTCTCTCCTGATTGAATCCATGCCAATGTATGGTCGTACTTTCTGATAACATATTATTCCTAACTTCCACTTTTATTCTATCGTTCACGCATACCTAAAATAATACGAGATGATTAGTTTAATTTAAATCGTTTCAGATTAACAAATTCAATTTGATCAATATTCAGTATCTTGTCAGCTTCGAGATTCTTTCATTTTATGATCGAAAAAATATAAGAATTTGCTGAAATTTAATCACATATATATTCGAGTAAAATTATAGTCGATGCTCAAAGCGCTATACATTCTCGCACTCACTTCTATTGGTGGTCCAGGTAATCTCCGATTGTAGGTATAGACAGTCTTGACTCTTCCATCAGCCGGAATGCAGTGCGGCCGAAAGCAGTCCGTGATATTCTGAGGACAATCGTAACAAGCCTTCGACATCGTGCTAAACTGCTCTACGACGAAGACGTAATGGCAGGTCCTCGGTTTGGCGTTCCCCTTGCATGGCCTACGACAAGGATGGTTCGACCAGTCGTACGTGTCAGCTTCTGCTCGAAAAAACTGCTCGTCCTCTTCTGTTAATACCTTCGCTTCGCCACCTAAGTTTTATAAATTAATGGTTTAAGAAGACTTTTTTAATTCAAAAAAGTTATTGCTGACAAAAAATGCGATTGATTTTACTCAATTTTTTATTAAACATATCCCATTCGGTTGATTTGATGAAATTTGTTGAATCAATTGTAAATTCGACAGAATTTATAGATAGTTTCGATGACATTTTTTTCTCAATGTACGATTTGATTAGTTGATTTAAATATAATTTGAATAATAAACGAGTGGCTTAAAAAATGTTGAAGATTCATTATTAAATTCTTATTTTATTCGTTAAAATAATTATTTTTAGGTGGAAAATTGGAATGAGTAGAAATTTAAAACAATTGAACAATCATTTTTATTTGCAATAGTGTTTTTGTTTATTTGAAAAGCTGTTGGTTGATTTTCTTTTTATTTATTTTTTTTGCCTAGTGGGCCAAAAGCACTACTTTCTCACCTGGATCAAGAACGTTGTATTTTCGGCCTCGCTAGGCAAAAAAATAGTATACAATCCTCGGAAGATAAAATGGCAAGCTCATAGCTCGTGTAAATTGACACCCGAGCCGAAGACGATTTCTCTCCCTATGGCTGTAATATACTATTTTTTTAAATTCTTATAACTTTCAATAATGATCTGAACTGAAAGTTACATTGTAAGCAATTTAATGTTGAAAATGAATATAATTAACTGATACTCACCTAAAGCGGTAAGCAGAAATAAACAGCCAAATAGAAGACACTTGGCAAAACCCATAATTTCTCTTGTTTAAAAAAATTTTCTATAACATTCTGTTCTATCCTAACAGTCGATCGAGACTGTCGAACGACACAGAGCGATGCGTCTATTATTAAGAGTAGATTTTACTGATAGAACAAAGTCAAATTCGAAACGCTCATATATAACGAGTGACTGACCAAGACGCAACTGCCCGAGCGCAGCTTCCGCGCTTAGACAAAGGCAGCCCTTATCGTCCAGCCTTTGTCGCAGTGAAAGAAGAAATCTATCCAGGACAATTCCTCGCAGATGTTTACGCATACCACGTCGAGGGAATGCCGAATCAGCGATGTGCGTGTGCATCGCCCGGGCGAAACGGGTGCGGTATGCATGGGTGGACCGATTAGACACGTACGTAACAATATCGAAACATTCCTTTTTGATATTTTAAACATTATTAAATCACTCGGCAAATATTTTAATAAATTACACTAAATTCAAAAAAATTCAGTTATTTAAAAATAGCGCAATTGTGTCGATAGTACCCTTGCCCTTGTACTCACATCCTCCAGACTGACCCGCGACTCCAGATAAAAAGGTCGGAACTATCATATAAGTCCGCTTCACCACAAATATAAAGGTATTATCAAGAGCTTGAATTCGTTTAATTTTTTGTTTTTTTATTTAAAACGTCGGTTCCGGTTTGTTGGAACGTCACAATTAATGCAAGACTTTGGCCTTAAATTATGGCATTCATTTATGGTGTGATTCGGCACACTTAACACAGAATGGAGAAGTGGCTTTACGTTACTTTTCGGAGTGCCCAAATCTGCAACAGTTGGTGCATGAATCTCCAGACCCTTCCAAGATGGGAAAGTTTGAGTAAATTTAATAATATCTTGATTTGAAAGAATAAAAAAAGAGTTTAAATTTATTTTTGTCTGATTTAAATAAAAATTCAAAATTTTTCATTTGAACATGGAATTCTTTAGGTAAAGCATACCTAATCCTGGTTTCACCAGAATGTTTAATTTTTAATTTATTATTAAAATCACCTTGAATTTGTTCCAAGATGTATTACCGATAACGGACCACTATGATGCACCTTATATCTGTTTTCAGAATTTTGTAATCAAATTTAGATTTGAGTATAATATAATATGAGTGAAGATTATTAATGTAGTATTGATCTGTATCAATATTAGTCTCTGCATCATCGTGCAATCTTTTATTGCCAGTTTTGCTAGCCATTTTTGTTTGACTGGATTTATTATGCGTATTGAAAAGGTACGGAAGCAATTAAAACAATTTTTCAATTAAAATTTTTTTAATAGAATCTTTATTTTAAAACTTTTCCAAATAAATGTATATTATAATATTAATTATTTATTATAAAGAAGTACTTTTTTTTTGAAGTATCAGCTAAAAAACTCTGCTGGGCCATGTATTAAGTATATAAGTATTAGGCATTACATACTATAAGTTCCGCATTTCGGAAATTTTTTCGGCACTGGAGGAAATTCTGTATGTTCCCCTACTTTCAAAATTAGAGACATTCCTATATTGTTATGAGGTTCAAAATGGCAGTGAAAAAACCAATAACCTGCAATAGCAAGAAATTTTTAAGATAATTATTTTTTTTAAATGTTTACCTTCATGATTACAATAATAATAAATTAATAGCACAAAAAGAGTTTTAAAAGGTTTAAAAATTTTGATTGTAAAATGGGATATTTGCATTTTATGACGCTGCTTAAAATCATCAACATGGCTTAAGCAAGTTACGTACCTGGATTATTCGCAAGAAAACGGACGATCGTGTACCCTCCACCAGGAGCTTTGATCGTGTCCTTTAGAGGCGGTCGATCGAGTCTTCTTTGGATTAAACCATCTGCGTCCATTTGTCTGATTCTATCTTCCGTCACTGTTCCTTCCAAATTTTCCGTCGCGATAACTCGGAAAAAGTGACCGTGCACATGTATAGGGTGGTTTACATTGGCGAAAGAACCTTAGAAATGGAAAAATAATTTTATGATGCAATTAAATAGCTTACTTGAATCTATTTCAAACATTTTCGCAAATATTTAATTAGAAAGTTATAATTAAAATTTTCATTGACCTAATCGTAGCTTAACGATAAAATCTTCAATTAAAATATTACTACTAAAAATGAGAATATCCGTTTACCTCCATCTACAAGAACTAATTCAATGACTTTGTTATGTGGAATATGTATTACATGCGGACAGGCGCAGAACTCCGCTGTGCAATTTTTTTGTTTAGCCAAAGTGGTCGCATTGCAAAGCAAGCCAGGTGTAATCATATCTCGTTGCGATAATAAAGGGAAGGGTGGGAATTTTAAACTTATGTGATTAAATTGCAGAGTAGGATTACTTTTCCTACTATTCACTGAAAAAAACATAATAACATAAAAATTTTCGATGTAATTTATATATCTCATATAAAGTTTTTCAATATATTTCTAATAAGGTAAATAAAAATTACCTTGATTGTATCCGTACAAATTTTTTCGATGAAAATCATAATTGTCAATCTTGTAAAAATCGAAATTTAAGTAGATCTGGTGGTCTGGAGTATCGATCAAGCACGGATCATTTGG
>JAWWML010021623.1:0-17279 GCA_035047165.1 Ormyrus rosae
TTATATAAGAAAATATATACACTAAGGAATATATGTCTGTATATTTTAAGTTTTTAGGGCAAAAGAATAATAGATCCCTGAAAAAATAAAAATTTTTATTTGTGCATTCATGGTGCCGGTCAGAAGAAGTTAAGTCGTATTTTCTAGCATAGTATTTAAGACAGCGTTTTAGATTTATAAAGCCCGTAGTAATAATCTTCGATTTCTTTTCTTATAGCCCGACGAGTAGCGGAGCGCCGTTGACTCTCTATTTTCTTTTTTATTGCTTTTGTCCAAGAATATTATTCTTGTTGTAAAAATACATCTCCTATTTTCTTTTTGCTATTTTTGATATTATTATTCTCAATAATAACGGGCTCTCGCCCACTTAAACCTACTCGTCTCGGCTATTATTTAGCCGATATCCGAAAAATCCGAAAGTTATCCTGACATCTCCCTTTCCCTAAATCACGCTGGCATACTGAAGCCTATCCGGAGGTAAAGGGAAATCGTTACAATAGAATGCTCAACTTCTGCTAAAAAAAAAGTTGAAAGTGTTTCTTCACGCGGTTAATGTTCCTTTAAAATGACTATAAGAGCTGTTGTTACAGATCTTATTAGTCGCTCCCATCCTCCTTAACTATAAATTGTTTAAGTTTATACTTTTCTGAATCACTCATGACTTATAATACTTTAAACGCACCGTGGAAGTTTGTTCCATTATCCGAATATATAACAGACGGAATTCCTCGACGAGCTTTAAATCGTTTTAAACTCATAATTGTTGAATCTGTGCTGAGACAGTGCACTAATTCTAGATGAATTGCTCTTATCGACATAAACGTAAATAAAGCTACTCATCTTTTTCTCTTCGTCGACCAATTTTGATCGTGTGTGTAAATGGTCGATTGAAACTAGTTAAGCTAGCAAGAGGTAAGTCAGATATTTTAGGATTCATAGGCTAAGCGCGACTTACTTTACAAACGACACATTTATTTACGAAATTCCTAAGAGTCGGACGAAGGCCGAGTACCCAATATTTTTGACGAATTTCGTTAACAATCGTCTCATGGCTAGCATGATAATATCTTTCATGATAATACTTTCTAATAAGCTTACTCTATAGCATCTAAAATTATCTAATCATTTAAACGGACTATTTTAAACAGTCTTCCCTTTGCACTCAAAATTCCGTGTTCGTCTATAAAAGCGTTTAATGTTAAAATTCTACTTTTTTTTAAATACGTCTTTTATTATTTAAACTCTGTACTTCTTCTGAAGAATACCTTGCTTGAGAAATTTTAAAGCAAACAATCTCGGCTTTAAGACAATGTTCTGCAGGCATGCAATTTCTTTTTCATCACAAGTCTGCAAAATGCGATTTTGTTGTGGAAGTTGTGCCAGGGCTCGATCGTAGAGCTGACACTTCCATTTCATCGCTCGTCCGGATCGTGTTTCAACTTTGATCTAAATAGTCTTGTTCGGTACTTTAAGATATTTTGCTTGTAAGTTCTCGTAAACTTCACCAGCCTGGGGCCCACTTTGCAGTATGTGTTTGATCCTTGTTCGCGAGTGTGTGATGCCAATGAGTGCTTGCGTTGCGTGCTACGCTGGTTAGCGGAGAGTCCGTATGGTAACGCCAACGCGAGCTTGTATTGCGTGCTAAACTAGTTGGCTAAATAAGATCTCTGTGTGGGACCGCGGGTAATTGAGTGTTTCTGCACCGTTGGCGCAGTGGGGGCTGTGCCGTCGTCGGTCACAGCACCGTTTAGGCCTGGCACAATCGTGGATAAGGTACAGGGGCCTTGTTGGGATTAAGCTCTTGCGCTGACCTCTGAGGAACTTTCCGAGCGGCATTCGTGCCCATGGGCTGCCGTCTGTAGTAAGGGTTGTACCTATTCCCAAGACGTTGGGGCTGCGACGCAGAGTAAGAGGAAAACGCAGAAGTCTTCTTCCACTATCGGCCCTCACTTCACTACAATCTTGCGCCAGGATCCTTCGCACCAGAGTAGTAAGGGAGAGCTCTCCGATAATAATTGTAAGTAATAATTGTAAAATAAATGTAATGTGACCTTTTGTACTTGCCTTTTTATAAAATTATCTTGTATGCTGTATTGCTAATTATTCTGTAAATTGTAATCTTTTTGTGATTCTTGAACAACTTTTTCCTCCACTCACTGAATGGAGGTTTTTTATGCCTTTTATTAAATTCATCCCCTTAAATAAAATTGTCTGCTAATCATTCTCTTCCCCGAATACACGCTCCCAGCCCTCTTTAGAACTTAAGTTTCAATTCACGAAACAATTAGATTGATTCGAGTTTATTTTTTCAGCAAAACCAGTTTCGATTAATCGGATTAGCTTTTTAACATATAAATTAGAATAATCTTATCGCGTTTTAATTTTTTCTCAAATAATGTTAATCTTTGTAAAGCTATTGAAGGTCCGTCCGGAATTTCTGTAAAATCCTCTCGCCAAAGTAACCTTCCAATGATTACTTCGAGCCTACTTACAAATTTTGAGCTAAATGATCCACTGAAGTAATGAAAACACTAGCGGGTTGTACATTTTTCGCGTTCATTATCGTAAAATGTAATAAATCATTATGGTTTCAACCGCGATGTGTACAATTTTTTAAATTTCTACATCGATCTCGCATATGTCCTTCTTCTAGAAAACTATAATAAATTTTTTTAGATTTAACGACTTTCCAACGGACATGGGAGATTTTTTAAATCTCCCGTGATCCTTAGAAATGAATGATCCTTACAGTTTACAACTTTATGCTTTCTTCCGCAATATGCACAGTGAGTATTAAAACCTTTGTTGTTTATAATGTTTGTTTCTTTTTTTACACTTTCAGCATTCATTACAAAAACAGAGTGAGGATTTTCTTTAAAATCTTTTTTTTGAAAGTTTGATTTTCTTTTGATTGATTCATTAAAATTAACCTCAATCAGACCGGCTTCTAAAACCATTTCAGTTTTTTGATAAATGAAATCAGCCATTTTTTCTAAATCTAATTTTTCTTTGTCAGCGATACAACATGCCTAATATAATTATTTTGTATAATCCCGTTAAAAATTTCTGGACTGTTTGTTAACCAAATTTTCCTAAAGTTTTTGTTCATGTTACTGCATTTTTAAATTTTGAGCTAAATTCAAGAAGAGAAATTTTCTTTGAATCTAATTTAGGTATGACGAATTTCATTCAAAATTTTCTCTATGATGAGTTTAGAATTTCCAAAACGAATCTCTAAACATTTCATAATTTCATTTGCGCTGCTACCTGCTGCAAATAAAGATTTTGTTACTTCTCGAGCCTCTCCCCTTAACGTTTCAAAAAGTCTCATAACATTTTCGCCATCGCTATAATTCCCTTATTCTGTCGAGAGGCTAAATGCTTCTTTAAAAAGATTCCAATTTAGTGGATCGCCACTAAAAGATGGTAATCTTTTGGTTGAAAATAAACGACTTAATAAATTTGAATTATTCATGTTTAAAGAACCATCTCGAATCGCGTGAAAAATTTGTTCAATAACATTGGCTAGTCGAATTCTTGGATCTATATTATTTTGAGAATTTATATTGTATAAATTAAGAGACAGATGAGCTGAAAAAGCTAACGCAATTGAAACGTGAGAATTATTAGGAAACTCAACATTTACACGATTTGAAAATCGCATGTTTTCGCGCGTTGTCGCTCAAGGATGTTCTTGAACAAATTCGGTTGTTGGTGTTGAATGTAGTTGACCTGAAGGTAACGGTGAATGAGTGCAAGAACAAGAAGTCGGTGGTGGTAAAAATCGAGGCGCTGAATCGACAGAAATCTCTCCTTGATTCGCTGATGAACTCGCAAGAGCAAGCTCAGGTGGATGCACCTCAGCAGGAGATTATATACTCTTGCGGGCTGAAGACGTGGAGCTGGTTAGTTGTACTTGTTTTCAGAAAATCGTGCGTACGGTTTTATTGCAGAAGTCGTTCGTTGTCATAAATTGCTCCCGAAGATTCCGGTGCTACTAAAGTTAATGATCTCGACTCGCAAATGTGCGCTGCCGCTCGATGTTGAACAACTGAGCGTGCTGCTAACGTCGTACATGGGCATCTCATTTGTTGATCCTCCGCTGGGACTGCTGTAAAAGAGAAGGGTGGCTTGCAGTAATATGATACCATCGGAAAATTCATTTTTTTTTTTTTTTATTAATGATTCTTGAAACAGACGGGACACTAAAATATTTTTCTCTTGAATAACGCTCGAATTGACATTTCCCACTCTGGTCTTAAAGTCGGTGTTCGCTAGAGTTCTGATTTTCTGTATTGCTGCGCTATTGACAAATTCTCTCCGCTTTTTTATTTCTTCTTCTCTGCATAATTTTGCGAGGAGGTTAGGCAAAAACGTTTTACCAGGCATGTATTAGAATCCGAGTGTAACTTATGAGCTTTCTTTTTCGATGAATTTGAGTGAAGTCTCTTTACCGCCGCTGATCGAGAAGGTGAAATACCAGTCTTCTTTGTAATTATTGAAGAAGGATCTTTCACAGATGGTCACGAGGTTACGTTCGACCGCACTGTTCGAATCGCTTGTTTTATCATTTGCTGAGCTGCATGCATATTTACTTTTTTAAAGATGTTACTAATTCATCGCTTACTTTAGTTAATTTTTTGTTGTTTAAATCTTTCTTTTGGCCGCAAGAATTTTGTGTTTTAATGTTATCTTCTTCTATTTGTGACTCTTGTCCTTGAAAATTTTTAATGCAAAGTGATGTTTCACTTGCTGCTTCCGAATGTCGCAAATAGACGTAAGTGGATGCGGTTCGTAGGTTCGAATCTGCTGGATGACTTTTCATCGCAAATTATCTTTGCAGTAACTGGTCTTTCCTTCTGCTTGTGATGTTCAAACGAACATCACGAATATAATTTTTGGATATAATTTTGAAACTCGAGAAACGCTAGTTTCTCGAATTCGTTACTTGCGCTGAGCGTCGCAAGTAAAGATGCCTCGACATATTTACGTGGTCAAGGCCAACGCAAACCGCATTTTTTCAAATTCGGGTCATTTGAGAGCACGAAAATTCGTGCACGAGTGCCAGTGAGAGAGGCAGCGGGAGCCGCTCTCTCGCATCGGTGCGAGAAAGAGAGAGGGGTGATCGGCCGCGCTGGTGAGGGGTGGCGGGGTGAGAGGCGTTACGGCGCGCGCCCATCGTTCCCTTCCGACTCTAGGGAGAATCGGGCGCGGAAATCTCAAGCTGCTGCTGCCATTTCGCGGTGCGCCAGATTAAAATATTAAAAGCGGCTGCGAGCGGCCATCTTTGGCGACCGCAGCGAGCTGCTCGCCATATAAGCAAACATGAGTGCGAGCAGGAGGACTGATCGTGAGGACGGCTCGCGCCAACATGAAGTTAATCACTGGATCGTCAAAACGTATAAGTGATCGATTCCGCGATAGGCGCGGAATCTCACGTCGAGTATCGTGTTAACTCTAGTCGAGATCACCTCGGATTAATTAAAAGGGCAGAGTATTGTGTCGGCTTGGGTAAAAGCCACACGCTTTTCAGGAGTATCGTGTCGACTGTCGAAGGGTCTGCACGAAATTTGTGAGCACGCAATATCTACGCAACCGATTCTGCGAACGGAAGGTTTTCGGGTTCGTTTCGCGAGTTAGACATTCTGCAGTAGGTGTGGGATTTCATGATTTGACGGTTAGTGATCGATTCCGCAGAATCTCACGGGCAGTGCGTGGGGTTGTGAATTTCAAGTGACATTGGGCAGTGTTCAGGCAGGGGCCTCCACTGCCATTACTTCCAGGCGAGGCGTCGTGGTGTTGAAGCGAGCTTCCACCGACGTACATCACGGAGAGGAGATCGAAGGGGGGGGGGGGTGGGGGTTCAACAATTCACATTTAAATTTTCGAGATGCACTTACAAGCGGCTATACGGGCATAGCAAGACTTCAAATGCGTTTTTCTCGAAACTTTTTTTTCGCAATTTTCCAATCGTGTACACGATTACTCAAAAAATATCCAACCAACTGGCTTCATACGTTTTAATAATACTTATGACTTCTGAATGAACCGCACATAACATTAATATTTAGAAAATAAACATGTTTTTAATGCAAAAAAAGAGCAAATTTTTTCAAAAAAATAAAGGTTTTGGTTTTATGTCTACCATTTTTACAATTTTTTATTTTTTTCTTCAAACGGAGGTTCATCAATTGACCAAAGGATTA
Source organism: Ormyrus rosae (assembly GCA_035047165.1). Taxonomy (NCBI): domain Eukaryota; kingdom Metazoa; phylum Arthropoda; class Insecta; order Hymenoptera; family Ormyridae; genus Ormyrus; species Ormyrus rosae. Next base: position 6,207 of record JAWWML010021623.1, read on the forward strand.
CATTAACCAGTTTTTCTTTCCTGACTGTTGCAGATTATTATTTGATGGCGCTAGAGTGTACACCGTGTCAAACGTTGCTTCATGAGTTACTCAAGACTTTTCAGTACAACTCAGTTATTTTTTTATTATTTTCAAATAAAAAAAATTGTTAAAACAAATCAAAACATATGTAAAAAGATCATAAAATTTTAGATACATTTATTGTGTTCCTTATCGTCCAAAAAAATTCTTAAAAATTGGCTAATTTTTGAAGTTTTACACGAGATTCCCCCCTTAAAATTAGTAGTAATTATTCTGGATATATATGTATTAAAAATATATATAAATTACAAACCCGTATTTTCACATCTTTTGGAGCCATTTTGCGTATTTCTGAAAGTAATCGGTCTCCAAATCCCTGAAAAACATAAAAATTAAGGTATTTTTCTAATTTAAGATCTTTCCAAAAACAAATAGGCGTTATCATTAATTTGAAATTATTATTTTATTATATGTTTTAAATTTGAAACAGTGTTGATTAGAATAAAGTATGTGAACTAAATTTTAACTTTTTCAATGGAATTCTTTGGGTATTGAGAAAAGAAATTGGAAATAATAGTTGATTACTGGGGTCTCAATTATATCTATACCGACTGAACAAAAAAAAAAAAAAAAAAAAACAGATAAAATAATACATTCTGAGTAAAAAGTCCTCATAAAATTTTATAAACGCTCTCTAAATTTTGAGTAAATGTTAATTAAAGATGTGCTAATGAGCGGGTGATTATCGATATAAGGTGGGCCATTTTGACATTTGAAAAAGTGAGAAGTGGAAGAGCAATGGTAAATGAGTCGAGGGAAGGTGAAAAAATTGATAACGTGTTTGTAAACAAACGAAGCATGCACGAACTACTCTACGGGACAATTTAAAGGGCCACAAAAATATTTAGTCAAAACTTGAAAGAATCATCGACAAAGCTTCTGATATGATTTTAGTACGTAAAATTCGATGTGCAGGTGCGCAAAATTCGATTTTACACCCTTCTACAGAAAAATGTAAAATTGAATTTTTTACTTAGTACGGGTATAATACACGATTTTACGCCTTTGCAAAACAGCAAATAGCGACAAAATGTCATGAAGCCGTCCGCGCGCGCAACTCCAAAAAGGAGTTTGTTTACAGGTGTGCATTAGGACGGCAATCGAGGAGCAGCGACCTAGTCGCATATTGTTTTGATTTCAGTATTTTCGATTTCGGCGAACTAATGAATATTGATTTAATTATATTGACGTGTCTGCATACACGTAGATTTTCTGGTGTGAGTGTGAGCATGTTTGGGTGAGTGACTGAGCTTAATATAATATGAAAGCAGTCTCGGTTAAGCTTTCGAAGTAAGAGGTCGGTTTTTGAGTTTGTGGAGATTTTGAGTGTTTATTGGCTTAAATATATGTGTTTAAAAATTAATCGACTGTTTTAAACTTATTTCTCAACCTATGCAAATTCTTGTTGATTAGCCCAATCAACTACCGGGTTTGTCAAATAAATAAATTAATTTTCAGGTATTGGGCAATAAAGAAATTGTTTAAAAACGCACCGTGACAAAGTAAAATTGAATTTATATACCCGTGCATTGAAAAATAATGTTCGTCACAGTTAGAATTTTAAACTCTAGCGCGATCGCGCAGAACTTGAGGCGTAATAGTATATTATGCAACAAAGGAGTAAAATAGCTGTTATGTGCCCGAGGCGGATTTGACGTCCGAGCGAAGCGAACGCGGCAATAAAGACGAGGACCAAACACCTTTACTCCGCTGTTGCATATACTACTTTTTAACCCTTTCAGTCGCGCAATTAAATTTGCATTGTTTTGGAAGTGCAAATATATGTTTCTGATTTATTTTTCGACGCTGAATCCAAATCCGTTGAAAATTCAATAAACATAGAAACAACCCCTACAACGGGGGTGAAAACTACCCTTTCAGTTACAAAATTCAATTTGTTTTGTTATAGAAATACAAACATACAATGTAAAAGTACTCGTACGATAAAAAAGTTTAGAATAAAGATATTCGGGTTTATACATCTTTGAATACCACCTCCACAAATTTTCTAAGATACTCCTAATTTATTTTGAATAATCCACTTTTCAATAATTGAAAAAATAAACTTTCATTTTCAGAGGTTGTCTCTATGGTTATTGAATTTTCAATATCATATTCCGATTCAGCATTGAAAAATACATCGGAAACGTATATTCGCACTTCCATAACAAAGCGAATTAAACTGCGTACATGAAAGCAAAGAAAATGAACTATTTTGTACACTGTGACTGAACGGGTTAACACGAAAAACGGTGTTAAATTGTATTTGTTGCCTGTCTAGCAGACAAAAAGTACCATTTTTTCGTCCGGTATCATATCGAGAAAGTTGGATTTTCGGCCTCCCTGGAAAAATAATACTTTTCGACACAAGAGAGAAAAAGTTGATTCCCGGAAGAGAATTATATTTCTCACGTAACTCGAACAATATTTTTCGATACAATTGGCGTAAAAACGATTGCAACACATTCCAAAATGCGTAAAATCGAATTATTCGCACCCGGGTATGGAAAAGATTTTACGTCCTTATAACACAAACTACTATAAATTTCAACCTGATAAAACAATTGTAATTACCTTATATAAATTATTAAAATAATACTAGCATTAGATAGAGACCTGTTCCATCTCAAATTGTACAGGCCAACTGGGTCTATATCTCTGAATCGTTTTAAATTGTAGTATATTATTCTATTCGAAAAATAAACACATACTTATTTCATTTTTTTGGTATCATAAAAATTGTAAGATTTATGTACTTTTGAAAAAAGAACCGATATGGTAGTGGGCTGCTTTTCTTTCAGATACTTAAAGTAGCATGCCTGTCAAGCTTAGAGGTTGATTTCGAGGCTAATTGTTAAGAATCAGGAAGATAAAAATATATATTATAATTTTAAACATTTAGGGTAGGGTACAGTCAGAAAAAAGTTTATTTTACGCTCTGCATTTGTTAAAATGTAACTATGTTTTAGGTACATAAAAATAACGAAAGAAAAAAATTTTCAGCTCATTTAAATCAAATTTGAGTTTTGCTGTAAAAAGTAATAAAAAAGGGGTTTATTAAAAAATGTCTCCAGCGGGACACAATTTTAGATATCACTATAAAACTGAAATTTTTTAATAAGAAGTGCCAAACCCTGCAACTTTACAGAGGTTTTGGTTGGTATACGCAAAAGTGCAAGTTAACGTCCTTTTTGAGTCAGCAAAACATTAAAAAAATTAAACAATGCTCTATTTTTAACAATATAATTATCAATAAAAAACTGGCACATTATTTTAAGAATAAAAGCCTCTGTAACTTTTTTATAAACATGATAACCAATCTTCGTCCAATGAAAATGGACCGCAGAAGGCATTTTATAGCACTGTGTGACCTAAACCCGCATTTAAATCACGCGTATCTGTGACCTAAGTAGCTCATTATTACACTGTGTAATAATGATTTCACTTAAGGTATAGATCCGTAATAAACTCCAATAAAGCTGTAAAACACTCAAAATATGTATTTTTATTCACGGGAATAAAAGAAAAAAGTAATGAATCTCATGAATATTTCTAAGTAACATCAGAAAATAAGAAAACTTTGGATAATCATTTTGGCATTTCTACGTTAATTTTAAATCTCTGAAGATGGCAGCCTTGCGTTCCGTCTGCGCATTTCGAACTTTCAATTTGAAAGCAGAATCCAAAAGCTTTTTCTTTCTCTTTCAAAAATAGAATTAAAAGTAAAAATACATAAAATATTAAAGATAAAAACAATGTAATTTTATTATACTTTATTCTACGCATATTCTTCAGTCTTCATTTTCAGTCTGTATAGCTTTTTCAAAATTTGTTAAAATACAAGAACTATTTGTAAGTTATAGTTACCTTACTATTATAAAATATAAATGACTGATTCGCATTTTGATTTTTTGTTTCCTGTTGCTGAATCCGACAGGATTCGAACAGGAATTTTGAATATAATTAATTTGACTTTTGAAAATAGAATTACTATTTTTCATATTTTATACACCGAGAAAACAAAATTTCATTGAATCTAAAATAAAACATATATTTAATTCTTTGAACATGTTTGTCATTAATCAATTCTATGATTCTTTGATTCGATAGCATCTTCTTTAACTTTAGCAAATCATACTTGATTCAACTAAAAGTGTGTTGCAAATGATTAAATATTATGTGTAATTGCCACTATTTATGATAACCGATTTCATTGATTCAATGACATTTTTTTCTGTGTATTTTATACCGCGCCGAATAATTATATCAAAGTCATGATTTTGAGGTTGCAGAAGTATAAATATATTTCTAAATAATCTTTGATTTTGATATATTTTATTAAAGATTTAAAAAATTTCTACAATTATGAGGAAGCGGCAGGTTTGTACCACACGAGCTACAAAATGGTATACGATACTCGTGACCTAAGACGACTTATTTGCACGGCGCGACCTCGCTGCGCTCGGGCGCTAACTGCACCGTGCAATAAAGTGCCACTTAAGTCACACGTATTGTAATATACTATTGAAGATTGAAAAAGTTGATTTTGAGAAAATTAAGATTAAAGATTCTCACTGAAGCACTTTGAAGGTTTTGTGACTTGTGCAGATAAAAAATTTCTAGCACCGTACAACAATTCCTTGTGCTCTTTTAGTGCAGTACCTTTTTCGTATGGACAAAGATTTTGTAAACTCAGCCTTGTCAAGGTCTTCGAGTTGTCATCAGAGAGCATTATTGTGTATCTGTACTTATGCAGACTTGCAAAGCACTTCTACTTCCATTCCACTTGAAGACTTAAAAAAGTTTCCTTTACATTCTCCAGATTCTTCATTTCTACTTTTCCAATCTCTGAATTCATTAGAATTTACAGCAACAGAAGCAGTAGCTATGATGCACGTCAAACAAAATTTAGATAAATCTTCATACTTTATCACAGCACCGGTCAATAAATCAATCATAATCACTGTCTTCACTGCTTTTAATATTATATAAGCTTTTAAAAATTCTTAATTGAATCAACAGGTTTTTGGATTCCTCAAATCACTTCTAAGATTGTCAATTTTTCTCTTTACAGCATGACAACTTTTTAGCTGCACGTTCATCTTGTTAGATCTGCTTTTTATTAACAATTCTTATTTTCGATATCATTTTGAAAGAAATAAAACGTGTCAGCCAACAAATGAAGTAAACAAACAGTAGCAGCCAACACGCTTGCAGTGTATACTTTTTATATGCCATAATATTAAGGTATATTCTCACTGTCGAATTCTGACGGCTACTTACGCATCATAGACGTCAGATACTTCGTATTTCGAAGAATATTTCATATTATAAAACAGAAAATTAAAATAAAGTATTATTTATTTTTATGAAAATGCATTAAAAATTCGTTTTCTTTTTGTTTTATTTGATTAAAAATAAGCATTGAAATATTTTTATTTTGACTCTAATGAATGCTTTCATACATTCTTTTATATTTTTATAACACATTTTTGAAATAAAAAAACATGAGTTTTTCGCTCATTTTGACTGTACCCTACCCTTAATGTCAGGTACAATGAATTTGAAAAATAACTAAATGAATAAAAATTATGAGCATAAAATAAAATCTTCTTAAATATTAAAATGAAGTAGAAAACAATTGAACATAATAAATAGAAATTCGTATATTAGTCAAGTTACGAGGCTCGTGTTATAAACAAAGCCGTGGAATTCGGGCAAACAAAGCGCGCAAAGACCTAACAGAGGAACACGCGGCGCGTTAAACAAAACAGCACACGGCCGCCTGACGGTGGAGCGCGCACGAAAAGTAACAGACGTTCGACTGGTTACGCTTGGCCTTTGGAAGGATCAACGTCGGCGGACTATCACGATGTACTCGTGACATGTTAAGACCGTGCTGCTCAACTTCGCGGACACGTGAAGATTTGAAAATTATGAGTACGAATAAATTTTAATTTATACAAAGATAATAATATTTCTAGCGTCAAAGGCAGGATCTTTCTGCGTCGCCTTACTGATGAGTCCAGCAGGCAGACCTGGAACGAAACTAATTAATTGCGTTAATAGATTTGAAAATAAGTATTTATCGAAAATAAAATCACTCGGTCAATAGAGATTGCGTATTAGATAAATTTTATAAGATTTGTGTCTATTTCCGCGTACGTAGTTAAGATAGTTTCAGATAGTTAGAGTAGCACGCCTGTCAAGTTTGGAGGTTGGATTTTCAGGCTGGACAGGATTACGTCGTGTTCTGTACCGAAAATCGCAGATTTCCGTGCTTATCTTAATGTAACCTTTTTCGATACCATTCTGACCATAATCTAGTGGGCTGCCTTTCTTTCAGATAGTTAGCGTAGTATCTCTGCCAAGTTGAGAGATTAGATTTTTACATCTTTTTCTGTACGACTAGTTCCTTTCGAATGGTACATCGTTTCTTCATAGTAGGAACTGTTGCTGTTTCTGGAACTGTTAGGTTCCAGTAGGTAGTTCCTTTCGAGTGGTACATCGTTTCTTAATAATAGGAACAGTTAGTTTCTGGAACTGTAGGTTTTGTATTTTGAGAACATCTGATCAAGCTTCAAGGGTTAATTAATTACAAATAAAATGCAATAGATTGAATGATTTCGGAAATCGCTAATGTCATGTGTCAAATTGAAATTTTCATTTTACCTAGTGACTTAATCTTGTGAAGTAATTTTTTTATTACAGTCACTTCTAAGCCTTCTCCTTTTTCGACCTATGCTTACGTACACTAGCAGGGGGTGGAGAGTGATTTCACGAGAGAAGAGATTAAATGAACACTTATTACACGTCGCGGGCTCAACTGCCTATCACTCAGTAACTCGGCTAATCCAAGCTGCTTCGCGTGTCGGTCTCACAGATATTCGGCGTAGGCTAATAGCCATCGCTCGGAATCTTTAGTTGACCTAAAAATTCACGACACAGCCGAATCACTTTTAATTATTTTAACCGTCACAGAAGCGGTTATTAAAACCAACTGTACTGGTTATATATAAATAAGCTACTAATTTATACCCACTGAAGCAGTTCTTCAAAGCAAAGTCAAATTTAAGTTCTGCACCGATAATGCAGTACTTCAAAACTATTAATTTTTGTGCCGTCTGAAGCGGTATTTCATAACAAAAACTTAGGTAATTAATATATGCATCGGCTAGCGCGGTACCTCAAAAATAATTCTACTAACCGTCTAAAAGCGGTCATTTGTTTAAAGAGAAAAATTTCTCGATTTTAATTTAATGTATATTTATTAAAATAAAATTGTACTCACTTTTAAACACGGGCTGACAAGATTTTTTATAGCTGGATTTACCCGTATCTCAGCGAAAGTTTTCTCTCTCCTTTCTGGAATTTTCCATCGAAAATAAATTAGTTTTTTTGAATTTACGCTTAAATAATTAATGCTAAAGTTAAACCATTATTTAAAATGAATGAAGTAAATTTTTCCCTATTAATTGATTATAATTAGTTTTAATTACATTAATTTTTTCATAAGTTTTATGCAATAAATTTAAATAAATCAAGGCTATCTAACAGTAAAAAGAGAGAGAAAATATTTAAATAATTTTTTACTGATAGGGAGAAGTTCAATGCTATACTTAGCTCGTTAAGTTAGATTGTAAGCAAATATATCATTTTTTTATAAATAAATAATTCAAAAATAACATAACTTATAGGCTTAAATAATACTATGAATAGCTAGAAACCATTTTCGCACAAAATATAATTTTACTTAATAAAAATAAAACAAGGATTTACGTTTAAAATATTAAATAATAAATATTATTGTTTTGAAATGCAGACAATAATTAATAATAAATCTTTTATATAAACTCAAATAAGAAGCCTTGTTTTATAAGAACAATAATTACATTTTTATAAAAATTTAACCATAATTAAATCCGTTAATAAACAAACGCAAATAACTCGAGATCTAATTATGCTAAAATTACAATTCAAACTTTGTTATGCAGCGATTTATCCATAGATTACATTTTTGTTAAGAAATTCGTCGCGAAATAGTTATTAACAAATATTGTAAAAGAAGGCAGGATGGAGAAAAACCTACTGCCCCCTTGAATAGGGCTGTCCCTCTAGCGTTTTTGAGCGACGACAGCGCCTTTTCCCCCGTAAGGCTCATGCGCAAAGCCATCCTTTAAATATGGATGCAGAGCAACACTTCAACTCAATTTTCGGCACTCCAGCCAGAACTTACGTCTTGGATCGGACTAGCCTTCCATCCTTAAACTTTTTCAGTCCACTTGTAGCTCAGAATTCTCAAACATTTTTCTAGCTCATTTCGAAGCTCGGAATATTTATTTCAAATTTCAAACTCCAACCTCTAATAGTTTCCAATTTTTATTTCTAACCTTTACTTTTCCTTACCAATTTTGAACTTCAATACCCTCATTTTCCCGAATCCAAAGAGAATTTTATAAACCTTTTGCGAAAAGACAGCTGCAAACCAGTGTAATACAAGTGAGTACAATTTTATTAAATAAATCCTTTTAAAATTTTAAAATATCAGTGATTTATTTTAAGCCTATTTTGAAGTCGGCTATTTAACCAAACAAAAGATTCCAGTCAGCGTGACTGGGGATTCCAACTAGCGTAACTGCAGATTCCAGCAAGAGAAACTGGAGATTCTAGTGAGAGTGAATGAAAAGAACCCGGGGGCCCATATTTAAAGGGTACCAAAAATGGAAAAGTGGGAAGCTGAGGGGTGGGATTTTCTCAACCAATGGAAAAGCGTCCACCAATAACTGCGTGCCAGCTGGTCGCCCCTCATTGATGCTCTATTATCAAACTAACGACGCATAATTTTTAGTACTTTAATTGCAATTATATTTTGATTGAATATGTGAACATAATGTTTTTATTGATCTAATGGATTTCTCAGAATCAAAAGTATAAATATATCTTTGTGTCACGGAGACTCGTGATTTTATTTCAAAGATTAATCGATTTTGTTGAGGAGCCCCATAACGTTACCTGTTAAAATAAGAATTTTTTGAACGTGATTTTTTCGAAAATGTCTTCGTCAATCATAGAATTTATTTCTGGTAAATGAATCTGGCATAGTTTATTTACATTAAATTTTGTAAAAAATAATCTAACTGTAATATTAGTCATTTGGAGTAGTTCCGATAGGAAACTTTTTCAATACATTTCTTTATTTTTTCCACTTAGGGTTACATATCATAATTATAAATAAATCCGGTCTACCAATATTTCTTTCTATTACCATTGCATCTTGATAATGTTGTTGCATGTATCTAGGACTGCCTATATAAGTTGATGGTCACGTGAATGAATAAATTTCTTAATTTTTCTTTTTTTTTTCAAAATTTTCTGATATATTTGATGCGCTATTTATGACATAATCTAATAAACCTTGATAAAATTCATTACGTATTTGGTTTTGTTTTTTTTTGTCCATTTTATTTTGTAGAATTATATATGCATATATAAAAAATTGTTGAGTTAATTTTCCTCCAAATAGTAAAGGATTGAAACTCTTTGAATTTGGTCTGTAAACTTATCTATAAGAATAATGTTGAAATATTGTTAAAAACTCTTTTTCTGCGTCTTTTAGTATAACCAATATACTCCATTTTAAATCGCCTGACGAAACATAATGGAAATACCATTGGGTCTACGTGATATGATAATTTATTTAAACGAGTGTATTCTTTTTCGTTTTCTAAAGCATTTTTAGGGTATATACATAGATCATAATTATCTGTAATTCCTGACTTTGAAATAATAATAGCTCCACATTCAGATGTCAATGGTTTATTATAATTCTGTTTTTGACACGTATTTTTACGAATAAAATATCATTTTTAATTTAATAATTTTTCATTGTTTGTCACTTCTATCCTCCACTTTTTTTTATTCTTCAGTTCTTTTCAATATTTAAAAATAATGGCATAATTCTTTATGTCGTAATATATTATTTTAACTTTGAATTTAAATTGTATTTATTCAAAATTGCATTTCACAAAAATTTATACAAATATGAATATTATTCTGAAATTTAAGTTTTTAATTTAAAATTTAATAGCTCGTGAAAAGGTCAAAGAAAATAAAAATGACAATAAAAACAAGCAACAAGGAAAAAGACAATTAATATTGTGTTAAATTTTTTTAAGTACATTAAATTAAAAAATATAAACGATAGATATTAAAATTATAAAAGAAAGAAAATAAATCCAACAATATCACAATTAATAGAAAATATATATTGTAATATTTTAAAGAAATAAAAAATTTATAATTTTATATGTTTATTATATTAAATTTATGAGAGCTTTATTATATTAAATTTAGGAGGGCTGAGGAAAGTACGAAGTGGGGATCACGGAAGATCTGGGGAGGTAAAATTTGACAGGATTTATCCAAAAATTGAGGGGGGGGGCTGAGGGGGGACCCATGGAGGGCCTGAGGGAGGAATGAGGGCGACCCATGGAGGGCCTGAGGGGGGACTTGAGGGGGGGCTACCATCTTTTTCCAAATATGCTAAAATTTGACAGAATTTATCCAAGAAATGAGGGGGGGCTATGAGGAAGGGCCTAGAGTGGTTCATCACTCTAACAACTATACATATATATAGGAATATATATATATATATCTTACTATATTATATAGTTGTAAGCGTTATGCTTGTCGTTCAGCCCCCCTCCCCCTCCGCCCCCCCCATTCCCCCCTCCTACCACCCCTCCTTCTCACTTCCTATTAATCATAAACGTTATGTACGATCAACGTTAAATTTTGACCCTCTTTATCTATAATTTTTTTATATTTTCCACACTACCCATGAGGTAGATAAATGGCGCGTTTTTTTAAGAGGTATCCCCTCAATCACTAAACTTAGAATTATTTTTGTAAATTCAAAAGTTAATGAAAGAAGGCCTAATCCTTTGCTAAAAAAACTTTGTAAATTTGTATAAATTTAATGTATATTAAAAT
>JAWWML010021634.1:0-17271 GCA_035047165.1 Ormyrus rosae
AGGGTCCTAATTCATTTTTAAGCAGCTATAATAGCGAGTGACATAAAAATCAAAAGTTTTCTGGATTTGCCCATATGCCAACTTTCCTCCCCCTGATGGATACTCAGTCTGAAGGCTTTCTGCCAATCTCTTCCTAGTAAACACTCGTAGTGTAATTCGCCGACTAATCCAAAGGCGATCACTCTAGTCATTCCGTCAATTGTCGTAGCAATTTTAATTCTTCCTGTTAAATGCGAGCGGGCGACCATCCCCCACTGCAACTGCCGAATTTGCTGGAGTACAGTCTTCCTGTAGTAGAGCAGCAGTATCTAAACCGAAATATGAGCTGGAAGATCTATCGTCGACTAGAGCTTTTACAATGTTGCCATTAATCTCTATTCGTAAAAAGTGACGATTATCTTCGGACAACTCCTCATGGCGCTGCCATAAATTCCGGATGAACTCGGGGTTTTTCACTGCAGCTGTATGTTCCGAAATTAATCCTAACGGCATTGTTATACCTTCCTTATTCAACACGCCGTCTGTAGGACTTACTACTGTATTTTCGTCGATAATGCAAGTTCCTGCATTTCCCAATACCATTTCCATTTTCAAGCTATGATTCTCTGAATTGAGGACTGTACAACTTTCTGCTGAAATATTATCGACCGCCTTTTCACCGACGGCAGCCGTCTCTGTAATCATACGATGATCCGAATAACTACTCGGGTCCTGGTCGCCCGTGAATTCCCGTTGCCTGTGCTAAAAGGTGTACTGTAGTGCTCCGTATGCTTGCTACTGGTCATTTTCGGATCTATCTCGTAGCTTAGTATGTAAGCTGTACTTTCATCTAAATTCTCCGGATTAACCTCATCGGGAATCATCGAAATAGAAAAACTTCCCCGACGACGTTCGAGCCGTAGTGACCACGATGTGCACTCGTTCCTGAGTGCGCGATCACTGAAACCAAGTTGTAGACTCCCTTACTCCGCGAGTTACCAAGAGGGCTACGGATATAGGGCCTCACATCTAGAACCTTATCAATTTCGATAGATTGCGTTATTTTTCCACCATATGGGCTGAATCTTTTGAATTGAATGCATAGGACGTGCGCCGGAGTAGCCAAAGCTAATGACTTCGTAGCCTTTCCGAGGTTCCCGCATACATCGCATCTGTAATCAACTTGCTCTAAACCAAAGTGCGCCGACATAGCCTCATTCACCGATGTCGCCCTCTGTATATCCAAAAATAGATATTGAAAATAATGTACTGTCGACGAGGTCTGTGAGCAATGATTACGCTTAATCTCTGAACTTCTAAATCCTCCAAATATTTGCCGAATAGGATTCTTATCTTCCAAACAAGTATCGGTAGCGTTCCGGCTACATCTTGCCAAATAGTCTTCTTCCATCCTCTGTAAAAGATACTGTAAAAACTCAAAAGCATCCTGTTGCTTTCCTGGAGTCATTGTTTTGCAAATTCTAGATAATTGATTGTGGATCAACCAAGGTCTAATAGAACTGCCAGTCATACAGTGACTTAACCGCAGAGTTTTAGCCATAGCACAATTAAGGCATTCCCCAGTTCCATTCTTGAACTCGCACTTACGAACTGGTGCGGATCTGTTAATATCCAATTCACGAAAATCGAAAAGTGGAATAAAGCCTGTAAAGTGCTATTGAGGTAACAGCTGCTACCTAAATTATTCATTCCCGCCCCTACGGGAAAATCTTTTTCAGCCCAATTTTACGATAATTGGGGAGTGCTGCTCATTTGACTTCTCTGTAGGTTTATTAATCTGTACGGGTTCCTGTATCATTCGTTGTGTAGGGGTCATTTGTGGTGGAGGAGCCTCGTTGATCCGTGACGCGCCCTCCTCTATTCGTTTCCCGAACGGAGAATTTTACAATGGTGTTTTTCATTGGTATACACCCCCACTAATCCACAGCGAGAACACCTTTTCGGGTATCGCAGGTCGCCGACCAATGACCCAATTGCCGCACCTGTAACAGGGTTCGGTTGCTTTGCGGAGTTTTACCTTCTCTGAGTTCTGCCCAAAATTTGTTCGGGGTGACTTCTTTGCCGAGAGTTCCGAATTTTGCTTTATTCCAGGGCCTTGGCTCCTGTTAACTCTTCTTCCATCTGTAACCTCCTGTGGTGCTGTACTCCTTTCTACTTTACCGGTTGTCTCCGGCTTGGGAAGAGAGTTTGACTCATCCTGTGACCTAACGGAAGAGTACTTGTTGAAAACTCTACTAACAGGTTCCTCTACTGGAGCTAGTTTCCTCATCCTCCAACCATCGGTGCCGATTCCCAATGAGTCCTCGGAGTCTGTGACCATCTTCCATCTGCAGAACTCAATAATTCGTCTTCGAAGTGCAGCCGGTGAGAGGATTGCGATAATCCTCTTGTAGGTTGGGGGTACTGCCCGCTTAATCTATTCTGAACACTCTGCGGCGGCATTGGAGGTTCAGAATGATGAATATTACTGTATAATGGCGGCTGTATATTACTATTAGTCGGTATATTGGACATCGGAACCTGTAACTACGAAGTTCTCGAGAACTGAGTAGGTTGCTCCCTTATACTAGTGATAGATGGTCCTAATGGTAGACCGTTCACTAAGACGTGCCTGGAAGGTAATTCTCCTCCTTGCGGCGTCGTTAAGTCCATTGCCGATGTATGAGCCTCACTCACTTGTAGCTCTATTATTATTCGAATTAACGGCTCTGGTGTAATTCGAGTCGATTGAGCAGTTGCTCTCATTCCTGACGAGAAATTAGGTCTCGAATCCGTACTCGTGACGAAGCTTGTTTCTTGATTGCCGTTAAGTTCTGTATGTTGAGTCGCCGCTGTAGATGCAAAATGAATGGACAAAGGGTCTCGGTACGGACCGAGTGTTTGTCCTGTAAGCAAGTTCCTTCTATATCCTGATGCATTGGTGACAATCGACCAATGCCCTGTAGATTGCGGAAGGGGTGAGGACACCCGGTGTAATCCATTAAATTGGTGATTTGGATCGAATAACATCGACGGATCCGACACTTGTATTGTGGGATCCTGTCGCTCTCCCGGGGTGTATTCGTTCACCTCTGGGTCCCAATAAACCGAATATACTCCGAATATAGTTCGCATCTCGTGTCGAACCAAACGATCCCTCACGGTATCGGGGAGCCCCTCAGGGTTCACTCCTTTGCTTATTGCTAATTGTAGTAATCGGGCCGGTGTATAAGTTTCCACCGTTCTACTGATTAAATTCTGTCCATCTTCTGGTCCATAAGAAGCCAATTTGTGTACCGATGGAAAAGTGAGGGATAACTTCCAGTCCAAATCTTCCATGATATTAGGATTAAGAATTCTAATTATAACTAAACAATCTAATAACACGTCTCGTGTTAATCTGTACGCGGTGACTGTATCCTATAAAGTTCAATAACTCTATTCCTGCTGTAAATCCTTAAAAGAACGCAAACGCGGTTCAGGTAAATGCCCGAGAACAGGATTCAGATTGCTTAATTATCTTGGCTTAGCTCAAGAGATTTTAATTGTAATGTAAAGTTCCCAAAATAAAATTAATTTTTACAAGCAACACATCCAAAAAAAACTATAAAAATTTTATAATATTCTAACGTCGCTAAGTTAGAGTGAGAATTGAAAAAAAAAGAAATTTAAAGTGACAAAATCCAAAACATAATTTGAAAGTTACAAAAATTGATTTAGAAATTTATTGCAAAAGAGAAAGAATTTGTAGTTGCAAGACCAAAACCCAATTTAGAAATTTGTTGTGAAATTAATTTAAAAATTTATTGCCAATAAACCAAAAAAAAAATTTTAACTTCAAATTATAATCCTTTTATCCCCCACACAAAAAAAACTACAAGCCAATCCAAAGCCAAAAAGTATGATATGTTAAGCCAGCAAGCAAGCCAAAAGCACACACACACAGAAAAAAAATTCAACTGAATTAGTACCTTTATTCAACGAATGCACTCGATGGTTTATTCCGTAAATGCAACCGAAAGCATGAAAGAAAAGAAAGCAAAAAGCGTAAATTCTGTATGGAAACGTTTGTAGGGGGAAAGGGCTATTCCTCGGACCAGGGAATATAGTAATTCGCAATAAAAAAAATCAATCATTCATTAATACTATACAAAAAAAAAATCAAGCACTCAGTTTTAGTGCGCAGCCAACTCAAGCAGTGCAAAGCAAGAACTGCTAAGGTAAATCAAATCCAAAAAGAAAATTTTCAATCACGTGTGTGAGGGCTAAGTTCTCCTTGTACTCTTTCGCGCTTTTCGAGCGCGACGGAGCTGCTACTCTCTCGGCGAGTAACAATGGCGCTGCCTTTCAGCGCTGCTGTAAGTTACATAATGTAACTCGCCACGTGGGCAGCAAGCTTTATAAATTTTTCAAGTCTTCTAGACTTGCTAAAATTTTACGTTAAGCTATTTAATCTTAATGCGAAAAATATGTACAATCTGTAAAATGTAACTGTAATAAACCCAAATTAATTTTTAAGCCCAAAAATATTTCTTTATTTTATTTTAACTGCTTATTTCTGAAGCCAAACTATCCTACAGTCTGTACGTTTTGACTGCAGTGCGAGAGAGAAAGAAAAAAACTAACTATAACAAGCGATTATTCTCGCCTTGTATTAATGCTACGTTGCAATAACAAAAAAAACTTTAACTTATTCTCAAAATTTTTCTCGCGGTACTAGCTAAACCAATTAAAAGAAAGATTTTCAAAATTAACTTAAACTTTATTGTATTTAATTTTAACTCGGAACTATCTACAGTCTGTACAGAGTAGACTGTACAAAAAAAAACTTGTGATTGAGATCTCTTTCGAACCAAAAAGAACTTTATATATTTTCGAAAGGAAAAAAAACTCTTAATTTCTCTCGCGTTATTCGAGATAAGAAAAAAATATAATTTGCAATCTTTCCGATTAGCTACACATACAAAAAAAAAAAAAACTTTCTATATTTTTCGAAAAAAAACTATAATTTTCTATTATATTCTATTTCGAATTTTTCTATTTCGCGTTACTCAAATAATCGAAAATATAATTTACAATCGTTACAGACTAAATAATCTAATAAAGAAAATTTTACTTTGTCGAAAAGAGAGAGAAAAAGGGAAAGCTTCAAACCTTCTCTCTTTCTTTTCTGTACTTTTGCAATTACTCTTTTCAATGCAAAACCGAACGAATTTGAGTAACAACAAAAAAAAAACTATCTTTTTCATCAAGCTACTTTCTACGCTTCTTTCATAAATTCTAAACTGGCACCCAAGCCCAAGTCGCACACACCGCGAGCACACACGTAGATTCGCGAGCGCGAGCGAGATGGTGATTCTTAATTAGAATCACGCCCAAAATTATAAGAAATCTAAAACCCGAGCTGCTTATCTCGCAGCACCACTTACAACAAAACTCATTCTCTCTCTGTCGAAGAGAGAGCCCAAGAAAACCAAATGTTCGGCCTTGCCAAGTGGCACACTAAATCTATTCGCGGAGCGAAACTCAAAAACTTGTAGGCAAACTTATAGGCAGATCCGTGGAGAGTGGCATGGCGGACGAGCGCGTTCTCGCTCGTTCGTCATGCCAGCCCGCGCAGGTGCACTCGCTGCGGGACGCATCGATCGACCTATCGATCGTCGGTGCGACTGCCGCAAGCGTAGGTGAGGTTAGTCTCACTTCGCGCGGCAGTTCCCAATTTATGAAGTTGCCAAGCGGTAGCTGATGCTGTAGTCCAGGTAAGATTTATCATTTCGTTCCATTATCCTTGGCCTTTTTAATCTAATAAGAGCTGTGCTTTCCTTTTCTTCTGTTTATTCCAGGTGCTGTAAGCTGAGCTGTAACGTGCTGGAGACGGAGCTGCGGTAATTGCTGATGACGTGCTCCAGCTGTTTCGCCGTCTCCATCGAGCTCTTCGTATCCAAAGGTAAGAACCCATCTGTAAGCTCCCTTGACTAGCGTTACTCTATTTTATCTGTAGTTCTGTAGTTTTCCTTAGAATCACTTATTGCCAAGTGTGCCATCCTAACCTCCTTCCCATGTTTACTCCTGTGTGTGAGAGGCACCCTCTTTCTATTGCAGGGCGGTGTACTCTCTCCTGCCAAATTATATACAATACTAATCCTTAAATGTTTACAGGTGATCTCTTGTTGCTTCGAGCCCCTTCTTCCTCCTGGAGCTGTTGTGTAAGAAGCTGCTGAGCTGAGGATTTGGTGTGATGCGAAGACCACTACAAGGATTGTTGTTCTATTTGTTGATTCTATCTTAATCTGTAGCCTTCTTTACGCTCAGTCTAATAACTCTTCTTCTTGCAGGTATTCCCTCGGATGCTGCCCAGATACCCTCCCCTTTTATTTTATTTAATTCTAAAGGTTCGGTGGAACTGTGTGTGCTTGGGTGGGCACCACCTGGGTCCTGGATGCGACTCTCCAGGATCCAGAAGGTATTTATTTTTCAATTTTGCAATACGGAGGAGCTTATTACAATTTACAACTTGTTGCAATCTTTCATGAAAACTTGCGTGGAACCTTCTAGAAACATTCCACGAAAGGTTTCTGTAAGGTTTCAGAACAACCTCCGGAAATCTTAAAAAAAACAGTTTGGAAACGTTTCCCAGACAAGACAAATGTTCGCCATGTATCCGTAAAAGTAATATATACACTAACAACTATAAAAATAAACGAATAGGTAAACCATAAACTTTGCACCCTTCAACCACGAAACCCGGGGTAAGCATTATTAACAAACCAATAATTAACAATAAACTGCGCACCCCTCAACCACGTAACCTGGGGGAAAGCATTAACAATAAACAAATAACTAAACAAAAAACTGTACACCCCTGAACCACGTAAGCCGGGGGAAACCATTATTAATAAATAATTAAACAATAAAGTGTGTACCCCTCAACCACATAACACAAGGGAAAGCATTAATAATAAATATAATAAACAAATAATTAAACAAAAAACTGTGCACCCCTCAACCACGTAACCCACGGAAATTATTAATTAATAATAAACAATAAATTAAACAAATACGCCGCACACCCCACAACCACGTAACATGAGGGAAAGCATTAATTATTAAGTATAAATATATAATACTTTTCTCCAGGTTGCGTGATTTTTTCCGCCGGGTTACATAGTTGAGGAATGCACAGTTTATTGTTTAATTATTTGTATATTAATAATGCTTTCCCCCGGATTACGTGGTGGAGGGGTGTACAGTTTATTGTTTAATTATTTGTTTATTAATAATGCTTTCCCCCGGGTTACGTGGTTGAGGGGTGCACAGTTTATTCTTTAATTATATGTTTATTAATAATGCTTTCTCCCGGGTTACGTGGTTGAAGGGTGCAAAGATTTTGTGCAAGTTTTCATGAAAGATTGAAACAAGGTTACTTTACATTTTCGCAGGAATCTTTCATGAAAAGTTGTAAGATTGAAAAAACAGTTCTTGGAATCTTGCAGAAACCTTTCAGGAAAGGTTTCTAGAAAGTTTTGCGCAAGTTTTCATGAGAAGTTCCTGCAACATTTTAAGCCTAACCTCATTAAAATCCATTAAGTAGTTCAGTATGTCTAATCCGAAATTATAAATATAATATAAGTGTTAAAAGTCATTATTAACTT
This sequence comes from Ormyrus rosae, assembly GCA_035047165.1. NCBI lineage: Eukaryota > Metazoa > Arthropoda > Insecta > Hymenoptera > Ormyridae > Ormyrus > Ormyrus rosae. Next base: position 7,632 of record JAWWML010021634.1, read on the forward strand.
GATTTTCTTTTTTACAGATGAAAATGTGTGATGCAGAAATTCACTGTAATATAATATAATACCCTCTTAAGTTAGAATAGCTTGCGGACTTAAAATGATAGAACAATGTTGAGATTAGATTCAATTTAACGCAGCAAAATCCTTCGGCAAAATAGAATCTGATTTCTGTTTAAAAATGTGGACCAGTATATTTTCGTTACAACGACTTATGTTATCTTCTTATCTTAAAATATACGAGTTATGTAATTAAAATATTTTTTACTTACCATACAGCGACCTACACGGCTGTATTTCGTTGCCTCTTCATTAACTTGATAAATGTAAATATTATTGTCTCTGGATCCCAACGCTAGCAACGTTCCATCAGGAGAAAACTTAACGATCTTGAAAAGCAATTACAATTTTTTAATAATGATTTAATTACGTTAAATATAAATGTAATAAGTAACACATTATTACCTGTAAAGCTTCCGAACCATCAGAGTGATAACTGTAAAGTTCTCTTGTCTCGCTATCGATGGCTAACCATTTTCCTGAGATACATCCAACAACCATAATTGAACCGTTAGGTGAAAAACAAATGCTTACAGCTTGCTCCTGTAAAAATTTATTTTATTAATTACAGAACGCTAAGTCATTAGCTAAATTTAAAAAATTTGTTTGTTATCTATGTTTTTATGATGATTAATTTCAAGCTTATTTAACCAACCTTGACAACGCTGCCATTAGAAAAATTCACGCAATTAATCTAATTAAGATCTGTCGTTAGTTTCATATATAATCTTATTTAGATAAAAACATGTTAAATATATGGCCGGGATTTCCAAATAGCTTATACGAGACTCTTTCACTCTTTGGTAATAAAGTGTATTTCTTAACTAAGATTTAAAAATAGTTATGTATTCAACAGCAGATACGTATAGTCGGCACAGTACATAGCTTATGCTCACTACTGATAACATCCCACACAGACCAAAATATTCCTGGAATATTCCTGAAATATCTGGAAGAAAACATTGAACCTTCCAGTAATCTTCTATTGAAATATTCTTATAATATTTATGTCCTCAAAATTTCTGATTTTGAAATATTACATAAATCCTTACCAAAAGTTAATATGACAGTCTTCGGAATATTTCTTGTAATTGTTAGTAAAGAATTTTTAACTATATGACAGTAGCATTCTATTAGAATACACTATGCTATATAACGAAATTGAAATTGAAAAATCACTCTGTGAACCTGAAGAATATAATTATCATGAATTTTTATCAAAACTTGTGGAAATTTCCAAACTCAGAGAAAATATACAAGATATAAAATTACTTAAAGATGTAGAAAGTAAAAATCAATTAATTTATGAAATTAAGTTTCAAACCTCGGAAGAATATTTAACTGAAACAATAAATTACAAAGATTCTGAAAACCCTAGTACAATTTATCAAAAGTGCAAGAAAAAAAATGAAGTTACAAATTCACAAAGATCATAGATTTATAGTCAGACAATCGGATAATTATAGGAAATTTAATTAGAGCCAGACAACCTGATAATTATAGGAAATTTAATTAGAGCTAGACAACCGGATAATTATAGGAAATTTAATTAAACAAAATGAAGACATTTTCTGGTTATCAGGAGAAAAATTAGGCAATTGCAAAATGAAATATCATGAGATTCATTTAACGGGTAGAAAGCCGGTATCTATTAAACAATTTCCACTTCCTCATAAATTAAAAGACATCGGGTGTATTAAGCTGTACCAGCTATTTCATCCCAATCGAATAAATCCTCTGTGATAATTTGTAAATAATTTCTAACTAATTTATTACCGTAAAAAAATGTATAACCACGTTCGTCTGTTAAAAACGCATGCTGGTGTAGCTTAAAATTTAAGCCAGCCCAACTCGCTGTAACTCACGTTCTATTGAAGCTAGAAAAACCAGAAACAGCCGAGTAGGCTCGATAACCACGTAGCCCGGGGGAGTAAATAAACACTGTAAGTATTTATTTAAACAATAAATTTGTACGCTCAACAATGTCGTAGCCCGGGGGAGTAACTCAAGATTATAAACAATTTTTTAAGCAATAAACAAGTAGGCAAATACCCCGGCGATCACTAAGGATGTCGATTCCGAGACCGTGCGATACGAACACGCTACACGAAGTGCGCAACTCCGTTGTACAGCCGCCATGCGCTTGCGATACATTTCGTAAGGCAGCGCGTCGGCCCAGACTTCAGCCCCGTAAAGCATCACGGACTCGGCAGCGCGCAGTAGCAACCGCCTGATGCAGGGACGTGATCCACGTACGCTGACCATGACCCTGCAAAGGGAGGCCGCCACCACCGCCGCCTTGTCCGAGGACCACCGAATTTGTTCCCAGAAGGTGAGCTTCGTATCTAGCATCAGGTACTTTACAGATCCTTCTGGCATATCCAATCGAAGGATCCCGTCGTAGGAAATATTCCATAGATCGGGTCCTAGGAGCCTTGGGCTGTCCCAGATGTTAGTTCTTTCCGCTTGGAACTCTCCGCCGTATTGTATAGTATGGAGCGTCCTTCAGGTAGTCTCCGATGATTCGGAGTAGGTACCGAGGTACCTTGTTTTCCTGACCGAGTTGAAGGCGTTTTTGACGTCTAGTATCACCAGGAGACATACAGGGCGGGAAAAATGATTCCCCCTTTCCGTGCTCCAGGCTGTCTCCACTACCTCCTGGATACCGTCGATGGTGGACGTTTTTCTCCGAAAGCCAAACTGCCTCTCGGAGAGGTCGCCGAATATTACAGGCGCCGCCTGGAGGAGGGGTCTCAGTAGCTTCTCCAGGAGCCGTCTGAGTCCAGGGGTTCATCCCAGCGTTTGAGATGTGTGGGGAAAAGGGTATCGACGATTCTGTCCATTACCGCCCTGCTCATAGACTCGCTCTTACCGAACGAGCCCAGTTTGCGGGTGATAATCTTGTACCCTAATCCCCACGGATCGCTGCTAAGATCTTTCCCAAGCTTCTTCCAGCATCGATACTTACTGGCTTTGATGGCCCGCTTCAGAGCTCTTTTCGCCGTCAGATGTTCAGCGATCTTGGCAGCGTCATCGCGGTCGCGCCTCTGAGCCCTTTGGGTTATGCGGCGCAGTCGCAGGCATTCCCGCCTCATCTTCGCGATGTCGTCCGTCCACCAATATGCAGGGCGTCTGGCTCGGTATCGCTTCCTTGCAGCTCAGTTGGGGGGGTGGGGGGGATAGAGATATGCCTCTTCTGTTTGGGCTGGGCTGTGAAGGGGCTGGGAATGTTAGTGATCAGCGTTCTCCGCGCTCTCACTTTCCTCCTTCCCACTAGCTCTTCAAAGTAGTTTTGGAGAGCCGGGATACCTTCTTTAATGACTTTGCTGACGTTCTTTTGCCTCTTCGTCGACTCCATAATTTCATCCAGAATTTTCTTGATGAGGACGTCGACGAGGACCTGGTCATTCTCCATCAGTCCCTGATCTTCCCCCTGGCCTTTGTCAGGGTTCCCTACTATACTCCTGTCGGTAGCACTGCCATAGCTGTCAGTGCTTGCTCCGTTTGATATGCTCGGGATCTTTAGCGTTAACTCCTTATCTTTACTTACCTCGGACACCTGTTTGGTGTTCCCTTTCTCTTCATTGTTGTTTTTTTAGATTGTCCATTCTCTGAAAGATAATACTCCAGGGTGCCGAAACGTGTCCGAACGCGATTACCTCCGGAGTTGGTGGGGGGGAGGGGGGGGAGGTGATCACCTTGACGGCTACACGCATTGCCATCGAGGGTTCCGGCACCGTACGGGGATGTTCATCCGTACATCCGACACTTTACTCCTTCATTGGCATTTCAGCACCCCCCTGGGAGCGGCGCGTTGACGCTGGGAGCCACCATGCTGCGCGCGCTGCACGGATCATTCAGCACATCCCTTTCGAGCAGCGTCACGGTGCTCGCTACGCAGCATGACCCATGGGTCCGTATGTATAATGGCGGCGCGGACGCCGTGGGCCTCTTCTACGGATCAAAAAAGAGCCCGCCCCCTTCTATTCCACCTCATGGGTGGAGTAGCTTGGGTGACAGGTGTGCGGAGTGGGTGCGTTGCGTTCTGCATGTGTTTGTGTATTTGGCAGTGCGTGATGCCACCATGCCAACCCCCGTGTCAGCGGCCTCGACCTGACGCTAAGTATGCGCCGCTCCGCGCTTGACCCCCTCACCATAGGTTACCTTTGGGAAGGGCCCCCCTCTTGGATGATGAGGCACAGCAGGTACCTAGTCCTCAGCGCACGAACTGGCATTACCAGTCGTTAAATTTAAAAATCTGAAATAAAGATAAAACCACAAAGAATCATATTCAAAAAATTAAATCTACTTTTTAAATGAATAATAAATAACTTATCTGATAAAAAGTTCTTCTTTAGCGACACTTGAAGTTCTTCTTCAGAGACAATTAAAATTTATTTGTAAATTAAACTGTTATAAGATATCGCAAAAAAAACTGAAGAAACTTCAGAAAACATCCGCAGATAGCCTGGTAAATTATTATTTTGTTCTAACCTCTTGTTAATTACCAGTTGTTCTTTCTATCCTCTCTCTTTTTATTGTAGAGCAGCGCCAGCCGACAGTCTTGGATAAAGTAGTCAGTTGAGTTTAGATTAGTCAGTTCATCAGCTGAGGTTACCCTACTGGAAAAGCTCATCCGATTTTCAGCTGATTTTCAGCTGATTTTCACCTGAAAATCAGCTGAAAATCATGTATATTTTTTTATATTTGATAAACAAGATCAATTTAATTCATATCATTTAATAAAAATGTTTAAACACATTCGAAGATATTCTAAAAATTGTTGACAAGCAAATTTTGCAGGTACCGATTTCACACGATTTTTGTACAGATATAATTCACCTCCCGAAATGTGAAGTCCTGTGATCTCTGATGCTGCCTTAGTGAATGGCTTGGACGGAATAATGTAAATGTTAAAGGAGTTTATTTCGAGAAATGATTCGACTGCAATCTGAAAATGAGAATATCCTATAAATGTTTAATATTAAAATAAGTTTATTTAAATTGTATAAGAGCTTACTTGAACAATTTCGTCTTAAAGAGAAGTGCCAGTTGTTTCTAAATCATAAAGTAAAACTTTGCAAGTGTCTAAATTAACTTTTTCTTGTGTGCAAATTGTAGGCTGAGGAATTAAGTTGGAAAAATCATTGAGAGCAAAGCCACTTTCGTAAGTGATGCCTTCTTTCCTATCGCAAGTTGAATTTTTCGATGCTCTCAATTTTTTCAACACCTGCCTCCGTTGTTTAGTCGAAGTTTTATTACTATGATTTGATCTAATCTGTCGAAGAACATCCTTCTGTTTCTTCATTGCAATAATTCGATCACTTTCCGTATAGCCCATTTTCTTAAACACCGAACTTGAATATTGGACACCAATATTTTTTTGGCAGATAGCTACTTGTACTCGAAAGTTCAACGACTTAGATGCGGCGTAATGCCCGGCTTTTGGGTTTTTAGAGGCAATTACCTGATTTAATGATTCGTTAGCTTGTGTTGAACCACAAGGAGCTATTTTTCTAGAATTAGTTGCATAACTGTCTATCAATTCAGTTAATCGAACCTTTAAATTTGTATCGGTTAAAACTTTCCCTTGTGGTAGATACTTATGAACGTAGTGTTAATTAACAGTAGCCTCACACCAATTACCGCTTAGAGTATGCATGAGGAACAATCCCTAACAAAGCCTGTTCAATTTTCACAGCCTCTCCTTTATTTTGTTTGATAGCAATCGCAAAGCTTTTACCAAAGCAATTAATAAGAAATTGAGGTAATTTCATTGTATATAAACTGCTCGTGAAACTTTTTTTTACGTGATTATAGTCCGACCATTTATCCACTTCATGAGCAGCTACTCTTCTAACTGAAGCAATAGTGCAGCTATCCTCATCTCCGATCAAAGTTCTAATTTCTACATTTTCTTGCTTGAACAGAATATTTTTAGTCAGAATTTCCACAGCCATATCAGCTTCCATAGACTTTGCCGAATCTTCATAGTTACGACGACAATCGTGATCAGTTTTTGAATGCCCAAGCTTACAATACCAGCAATCTTTGCATCTAATAGCAAATGCAATTACTTTTCCTGAGTAATATCCTATCGCATGGCCGTGCCCTACAAGTTTTAAAACACGGATATAAAAAATGCAATTGGACTTCTCATAAGAGTTTTAGTAACAATAGTACTACATTAATTGTATTGAAATGCCTTACCACTCAAACTATTATACGAACGTCCATTTCCACGTTTTTGCCAACCAATTATTTTCACTACATTATAAAAAAGGAATAAGGAAAATGTAAAGAAAGAACATAGTATGGAAACATATCGGTAAGAATAATTTTTCCTTCAATTTTGGTTTAAGTTTATTTATTTATACTTATAGTTAAATTGTAAATATGTATATAAATAAAACTTGTTTAAAGTAGAAAATTATTATTATTATTGTAGAAATTATAGCTTATTTATTGTAGATATCATAATTTATTTTTATTAAAATTAAAATTATTCATATAAATTATAAACTTAATTTATGACTTTTATTTAGTGTAAAAATAAATAAATTATTATTATTATTAAAATTAAAATTATTTATATAAATTATAAACTTAATTTATAAATGACTTATCGTAGAAATTACTTAATTATTATTATTAAAATTAAAATTATTCCTAGATTAGAAACTTAATTTATTAAGGACAATTTGTGTATCGTTGAAATGACTTAATTATTATTATTTAAATTAAAATTATTCCTAGTTTATAAATGACATGTGCAATTTTATTATTAATCAACTTTTTTGGACTGACTCAATCTTCAGCTTAAGAAAGCTGCAATTAATTTTTTGTTAATAAAAATTGGTATATCTTAATTATTTTGTTCCGGCTCATTGTTTAAAGTTAATTGTTTCTCCAGTCGAATAGCATCAATGCACGAATCTTTAGCAACTTGTTCTATCGCATTACCAACTTTTCTCTCATATTTTTTAATAGTTTTTGTTGTCATAGGAGGTAAGTCGATGGATGATAAAGTGATGTTAATATGAGTCTCACCAGAACCACAATCAGTCATTCATAAAATTAATGAAATATAGAAAATTAAAAATTTTAGTATATTCATAACTATTAATTTACTGACTTACCAAAAGCCAATTTTGCGTTAATTTCATATGATTTGCTGCTCTTATTATATTTGTTTGTATGAACAGTGTAAATAATGTTACATTGCGTACACTTTACTTTGAAAATACTGGCTAATCCATCTCTTTGCTCTCCAAGGACATATTTCAAAGACAAAGTTATGTCACATTGGTTGCACCACAACTCTGTCCCTAAAGTGTCTACTTCAATGATACGCCTTGATTGTGGAGCCAAGATGGAATTACTTTCCTAATTAAGAATTCAATTTGTTGTGTTAAAGTGCCACAAAGTTATGTTTATTGACATAAAACAGTTTATACTTACCCTGCTTTGCAAGGAAAGAGAAGCTTGGGATTTTAATGTCCTTGTTTTCGTAACCGACGCCAGTAGTTTTTCTCGAGCTATCATTACTTTTTTTTGGCAAATTGACCTTTTCTTTTGCCTCTTGTCTGACGCGCAGGATATTGAGGTGGCATTTCCTTGCTATCCTTTGAAAAATGTTCAAACTGTCGGTAATCGGAAGGTTATATTTTCGTATTTATATTCGAACTGCGTTACTGACTTGACGCGTGTGCGTATTGATCACTTTCTCGTAAGCCGAAATTTGATTAACTACGTTACTCAATTAACATTCTGCATACACTATTTTATTATTAATTATTAATAATATACTTATAAAAATATCGTCTAAATTAATAATTTTCATTTAATCGCGTCCTGAGTTTGGATAGCTGAGTCAGTGATGAACCACCTTAATAAGAGCATGCGAACGTCTAAAACATGCAAGTTAGTCTACGAAAAGCATGCAGGGCAAAAAGAACACTTAGAATAAAGAGGAGCGTACAGCTCTCTACTTACCCAACAAGGATGCAGCTTTCGAACCAGCTCCAAGTAGAAAAACAATATCCAGAAGACACGCTGGTGACTGCTCCGACATCCAAACCTAGGATGGAGCAAAAGGAATTAATAAAGAAGATTAGCACAAGGTGAGAGCTTGAAGAGCTCAGCTCTCCAATATGCACTCTCACCAAGCAGTTAGTAAATATTGCATGCAGGTTAGAAGAAGCATGCAAAACAAAACAACAGATAATAAGAAGAAGCTCACGGGTGAACACTTACCTCGGAAATCTGAAGACAGGCGATGCACTCCGGGGATCTTGAAGACAAGAAGAACCGCACCACGGAGTTGGAGGAAGAGCGGCAAGGTACATAACCTCGAACCGTCCATTGTAGTCTGCTGCAGCTTACACAGCACCGCTAACTGCCTTGGTGCGTCCAAGCACCATCCTCGCAGCGGAAATCACCGAGAGGATGTCGAAGCTGAGGACCACCGGTCTGGAGCAGCATTCTCTACAGAAGTTAGTTGCGCGTCACTCGGCGTCGAGCATCGTCCGCGTCGCGCTCGCGAAAATCTCGGGAATCGGGGTCTCGCGCTTTATCGATTAGAGTTTAGCTTTTGTTAATATAGATTTCGCAGTAATTGTAGAAAAATATATTGTGCTGCTAAAGCAGCTGGTGCCCACATTATTAATTAATAAAGTGTTGTTAATTTGTTTTTCTAAATTTGCTTGCTTATGCATTTATTTATTTCTCCTATCGTTACCTCATAAATTCCCCTCTACCGTAAAATATCGGTTACAAAGTAGGCAAATACTATGCTAAAAGGTTGATTTTTACGCATAAACTTAATGTGTCGAAAAACTTAATTAAACTTAATTAAGCTTGGTATTCATAAATATAATGCATAATAGCTATAATATACTTATTGTAATTATAGGAAGTGAATTCAGAAGGAATCCAAGACTTAAAAGGAGATTTTACTGGGATCGTCTAGGATAGGTGTGATCGTAGTCAGGTCCATTACACCAGCAGAGCAAACTCAGCAAAATTAAAAAAAACCATTGGATTATTTTTAACTAATTTTTAGCTACTTAATTACCAAAAGCTATAATTTCTAACCAGTGCCGGAAGCTCGTTAACACCTATGTCCGCTACTGAAACATTTACGCCAGCGGAACACGGCATAACTCCCGTTCTATTTTTCCAAACAATACCCAATAAGGCGCAAAGTTTTGGCTCGACGAGTACTTTCGCATAAACGAACCAGAAAGATAAAAAATTTTCCTTCACTAAAGTCAACGTGAGTGAGTGTCTCCCCCACAAAATCATAGAAAATACAAATTCGATTTTGCTACTACTTCAGACACACTGAATAAAAAATTGCTAATAATAATAAAAATTAATTAAACAGTAAAGTGTACACCCCTCAACCACGTAACCCAGGGAAAGCATTGTTAATAAACAAATAATTAAACAATAAAATGCACACCCCTCAACTAAGTAATCCGGGAGAAAGCATTAATAATAAACAAATAACACAGCCACACAAAAAAAAAAATGTCAAAACCCACGGACCAGACCATATATACCTTATGTTTTTGAGGTCGCT